>VDFB02137365.1:37974642-38211716 GCA_007258455.2 Sequoia sempervirens
GAAGAATGCGGGTGTTCATTTTTCCAACGTAACAACTACATTCTTTGGATGATAAAATTGATAAAATATATATGTATAAAGGAGTGATATGAAAATGATGAATGGGTTTGATTTATTGAGTTTTTGAGAATTACATAGATGGTTGAGATTCAATCTTGGATCTCATGTATGATCCAAGATTAAGGGAGCTAATGAGGAGAGGTGGAAAGCATAGAGGAGTTACACATTATTTTAGTTTGAATTAAAATAATTATTTCTTAACTTAAATTGATTGGTGAGTAAACAACATTAATTGATGAGTTAACATAGAGGAGTTACACATTATTTTAATTTTAATTAAAATAATTATTTCTTAACTCAAATTGATTGGATGAGTTAATTTCTTGCATTAAATAGTTAAACTAAATACATGAGGGAGTTAGGAGGAGTTTAATATTTACATGAAATAGTTAATTGAGTGCATAGGCGAGTGAAGTGGATTGTTTGATGAGTGATATTGAGAGCATGAAAGTGGACTAGATAGAATAGGTAGTTAATTAGGTGAAGTAGGATTTGATTATTTAATTATTAAATCAGTTAATTATAGGTACACATTAGGTGGAAAATAATATTTATAAATAATTAATGGATAGTACATGGAAAATAAATGGATAAATATTGCATAATAATAAATGGATAATGTTATCTCAATTTAATTATATAATAAGAATTATTTAATTAAATGATCATATACTAAGGGTAATAGGCGATAAATAAATAAAAAATACTTATTTATGTTGATGATAAGTGATGAAATAATGATGGTGAAGGTGATTTTATTTTAGTGTCTACATTTTACCCCTCTTTGAGATGATGTTTGAAGTAATATTATTTTAAATAAAAATAAAAGTAGCTAGGAATAAATGGATTTATAAGATATGAAGAAAATGGTTGTATCCCCTAATGATGTGGAGAAAATTATGAAATATTGGATGATGAGATGATGGTTCCCTCTCGAGAGGTAATTCATATAAAATTTGCATGAGTGATATCTTGAAAGAAGAATGATAAGAATAAAATTGGGTGGAAGATGAAAAAATATGGAAGAGCATGAAGAGATGGATGCAAGTAAAGTGAAAAGGAAAATAAGAAATTAGGAAAATTAGTTTTATTATGATAAAAAGGTTATTTTGGAATGCTTTGTTATGCAAAAATATGGAGAGAAATGTTATTTTTATATAGAAATAAATGTTATGCACCAAAACATATAAGATAAAAATGACAATGTATCCCATGCATGGATTGAACCATAAGCAAACAACAAACACTAGGATGCCCCAATGCTCACAGGGAATTTGATGCACTTGGTGGGTACATGGAAAGACAACCATCAAACATAAAGAGGAGTTCCAGTCACATCTCAAGGTGATTGACCTTGGTGGGTTTAGTGAGATATAACTAAAAAATGTGACACACAAAAATAGTAGACTATGCCCCAATGTATACCAGTCAAAGCACGCCATGTTATATAGTGATCATGGCAAATGTGAGTAGGCATAGTATGAGCCAAAATATTTATCATTTAATATCAAAAATATAAATATAAATATAAAATATTGAAAATAAAGATCAAAGGTAAATCAAAGATAAAAGATAAATCAAATATCAAATATAAAGGAAAGGTCAAAGGTAAATCAAAGAAAAAATGAGCAATTATCAACTAACATATAATAGTATCACCTCTTTCTGAAGTGCTAAGAGGACAAATGAATGAGAATTATGTTTGATTTAGGGAAGGATGCATTTGGTGAAGGTAAGTGATGGATGAAGTATTTTTATGGAAAATGGTGTAAAATTTGAATGTTATAAAGGTTAATTTTGAGTTGTTTATTTTACATTGAAAGCATGTTGTTTGAAGTATGTAGTTTGGGTGTATGAAACAAGTGCTTCTACGAGAGGTATTATTGATATAAAATGGAATATTATTAAATGGGAGATGGAAATAAAATTTTATTAATGGGATGGTGGAAAAGCATGAAACTCTTTTATTATGGAAGGTGTCTAGATCACTAAGTGAGCCAAATGACACATATCAAGATTTATTCTAAAGCTTAAGGTAATCACCTTCCCTAGTGTAAAAAAGAGGCATGGAATGCTATGGATGGAGTGGAACTATGATGGGAATAGATGAATAGATGAAATATACTTATGGATGAATAGGTGGATTAATACTTGAAAGATGGTAGAGTTAAATTGATTACACATGTAATATTTGAGTAGGTTTTCACCATGGTATGTGTAAAAGACACCACCAAAAGTTGTTTCCAGTAGAGGATGATGTGGTTTGGTTGGAATTTGATTATCTATGGTTGTGGGTGAAGAGATAGGATTAGATTAAGAAATAGGATTAGATTAGGATGAAAATTAGGATATAGTTTGAAGGTATGTGATGAAAATTAGAAAATTAAATTGTGTGGATTTGAGGTATGGTCAAATGAGGATGTTTGGTTGATAGTAAAAAGGTCTCTTTAAGTCTATGAAAAATGAGATTGATGGATATAAGGGGTAGATGGATTGTTGGATGTCAATGTTGGCTTATGGGAGATGGTTTATGTTTAAAATTTAGCAAGAGGAAAAGCCTAAATTAAGTAAATAAAGATACATTTTTTTTGTTTTTTTCTTTAATTTTGAATTTGGTTTAAGGATGCAAACATATATGTGGTATTCACAACACTAAACAAAGAAGACACATTAACAATCCTAAATTATTTAATTAAAAGGACTTTTAAAAAAGAAAAATTGATTGGTAATTCTCAAACGAGGCTGAGCACTTTTGACTGGAGCTATGAACTAGAGAACACGCAGCCAAGGCTGCGGAGACACTTTTGACTGGAGCTATGAACCAGTGAGACCACATTGTTGAGGGGCCTCATCCTCAGATATGAATGGCAAGCAACACCCTTACACCTTTGTGCCATCTTAACTTTATCACTCCAAGACCAACCACACAGAACCTCTAAGCACGAGAGACTCACGAGGGTCCAATATAGAACCGCTAGGCATGAAAGACCTGTGTGGGTCTGATAGTAGTCCATGAGTAGCACACACCATCAAGAATCTGGATCCATGAGTAGCACACACCTATAGGGACAAGAACGATCAGTCACCACGTCCGCCAAGATCACCTGTATGTCCTCCAAGATCAGCCACCACAATATCCTCCGAGCATAATGTGGGACTAGTAGCGGTATAAACATCGCTAGTAGGCTAGGTGGGGATTTGAACCTTGGTTGCACCATAAACAGACAACCATCTCACTGTAATTAAAAGGACTTTACTTGAATGTAAGCTCACCATTATGTCTTGTCCAAGTGTGATGTGTAAATCTTATGTTGGGAAAATAACTACTTTTGATCACCCAAGATCACTCATAATATCATGTGTTTTTGAAGACATAAGGTAAATTATTAATGATAATTGATTATTAGTGCATTATAATGAAGCACAATCAAAATGTCTTAAATTAGGATATATAAGTTCTCAAAGGTATCCTCAATATACTCAAAAGCACATGAGGCTTAAATATATGAACTGGATCCCATCTAAGGGCATGTGATATAAGCACAAGAGAATGTACCTTCACCTTGTTCCATAATTAATAGGGGCCCCAAGGTTGTGCCAAAGACAATGTGACTCTTTTGGTGTAAAATATTTGTTCTCCCCCTTTATATACCATATTAGAACATGTATTTGTGGTCATCGTCTGTGATGATAAAATCCCTAAACTAGTATCATATTAAGAAATTTAGGGAGAATTTATCATTCCCAAGATCATTCAATTGTGTG
Organism: Sequoia sempervirens; assembly: GCA_007258455.2. Classification (NCBI taxonomy): domain Eukaryota; kingdom Viridiplantae; phylum Streptophyta; class Pinopsida; order Cupressales; family Cupressaceae; genus Sequoia; species Sequoia sempervirens. The sequence continues at coordinate 37,978,468 of VDFB02137365.1, forward strand.
AGAGAAGAGAATACACATCCCACATTTTTAGGATTAAAAGAAACTTGTTAATTTTAAATTCCAAATCTAAGGTTAATTTTAATCCTAATTTTAATGTGAGTAAAAAAAGAACAAACAACAATAAAAAATAAAAATGGTCTAAAAATGATATTTAAGGAGATATCTTGGAAAACCACAAATTAGCAGCTTTAAAGTTTATTCTTTGACCAACAAGAGACACTGCATTCAAATGATTAGCCATAAATTATAACTATCCAAAAGTAAAAATATATAGCACCATTAGGTTCTTTGTGATTTTTTGATAAGTTTCAAAAAGTTAAAAATATTTCATATGCAAAATTTATTAGCATTTAAAATTTCAAAATAAAGTATAAATTTCATGGTTTTAACTAATTATTGATTAATAATATAGAAAAACTAGTTAATCCACTATGTAGGGCTCCCTAACAAAATAAAAAATCTAATTAGTGACACAAACGTTATAAGCACTTGAGTACAAGGTGATTTTTATACAAGTCAAAAGTAGGGGCAAGGTTTAGCTCCTTGTGGTTTGGCTCCTAGTCACGCATATTATTGGGGGCTAAATTAAAATGTGTTGAGTGAAAAATGAACCCCCTTAGACTAGAGTCTTAAAAACCTACTAGTAGGGATTAGAACCTACAACACTCCTAGTTGTCGATATAACTAGGAGCTAAAACCAAACAAAAAATTACAAATAAATAAATAAAAATAATAATATAAAATAGAATAAAAGGTTGTGTATGCTTTTTTGACCTACTATATATACAACACTATATATATTTTTATGGTAATTTGTGTATATGATTGTGTATTCATGGGCTATGTTGTATATATGCCTATATATCTATAGGCTATGTTGTATATGCCTAAATATCTATAGGCTATGTATATATGCTATATATATATATATATATATGTTATGTTGTGAATGTAAATATTTCATGAATACGCATATTATCTATATATTGTAAATTTGTGTATATATCACAAAATAAAATATGAAAACCTCGACCCATGTTATGTGTACCTCCTATGAATATACTTCCCCACCATAGACTATGTATACCTCCTATGATTTGTGAGTATATGTCCTAAAACCCTTGAACCCTATGTATATGCCCATGTACCTACAACCACAAAAGTGAGTATATTTAAAAAACTAGTGTTTAGAATGGTAGGCCCATACAATCATACAAATTAAATATGACCATGCAAATTTCTATATTAGGGTTTTCAGGATACTTTTTTAAAAATACCAAATTTCACTATAGCCAAACTATATCAAAATATATATTAAAATTCATCTCTTAGTATCTCTAGACACAACCATGATGTCTGTTTTGTGCTAGGAGAATCCTATAAAAGGTTGACTCCTAGGAACACTTCAAAGAAACATAGTCTACAAGATCAAACTCCAAAAAACTCACAAGCACAAGAATTAGATGTATAATAAGAAAAAATTCACATTAGGTTCACCAAAATGAATACATTGAAAATAGAGCAAAGTGACAAGCATTGAAATTAAATAATTCAACCACCTTACTCTACTCATGCAAACCTTAGATCGAGCACCATGTGGAAATATTCTCATGATGAATGTGGGTGCTCATTTTACTAGCATATCAACTACATTCCTTAGATGATAAAAATAATAAAATATAGATACATAAAAGGGTGATATTAAAGTGATGAATGATAGGTTTGATTTATAGATTTTTGGAGAATCAGATAGATGGGTGAGATTTAATCATGGATTTCAAGTTTGATCCAAGATTGAGGGAGTTGGTGAGGATAGGTGAGTAAACAAAATTGATAAATGAGTTAACTACTTGCATGAACCATTAAATGAATGCATGATGGAGTTAGGGGGAGTTGCCTATTTGCATGAAATAATTAATTGAGTGCATGGGTTAGTGAAGTAAATTGATTGATGAGTGGGACTGAGAATATGATTGAGTGGAATAGATAGACTAGGTAGTTAACTAGATGAAGTGGATTTTTATGATTTACTTATTAAATAAATGAATTATAGGTGCATATTAGGTGAAAAATAATATTTATTAATTATTAATGGATAATATGTGGAAAATAAATGGATAATATTAGCTCAATTTAATTACATAATAGGAAGTATTTAGTTAAATGATCATATACTAAGGGTAACAAGTGATAAATGAATAATCAAACATTAATGTATGTCAATAATAAATGATGAAATAATGATGGAGAAGACAACATTATTATAGTGTCTACAAATTACAAATGAGAATTATGTATAGAGTTATGTAAGTAATATTGCATAGTGTACATGAGCATTGTATGCATTGAGGTTGTGTAAGACTAAGAGCATTGATGTAACTATTGCACAAGCTTGTGCTTGATTTTTTTCCCCTTTCTTGAATAGCAATGGTCCCCATCGTCTTAGTCTTGAGATAAGGAAATTAAATGTAATAAATAAAGATTAAACCACTTAGCATGATTTACACAAAACTTAGATTTGACTACCTTAAATAAGTGATGAATGCCATGGTAGGCATAAATGTTTTGGTGTTAATAATTTTATTTCCCACAAATAATATGAATGTGGAAGGGATGATTCAAAAGGATATTGACTTGCGAATAGCTTCAAAAGAGGTGGAATGTATTACTTACTTGAAATTCCATGTTGAGTGCTAGATGTAGGCCCAAATATTGTGTAAAATTAATAATAAATCCATTTTTTCCAATTATGCACAAAAAGGTGTAAGGACCATAGCCTGGAAGCTTCATCTTCTAGTGTGACCTTGCAAGAACTCGTCATGAAGATGAAACTAGTTTTTTTTACTAAATTGAAATGAGTGATATGTATATTGTGTCATGTGGTGTTATTTGTATTTATTTTTTTGGTTCATGAGTATATATTATAATTTTTAGTATATACTTTGAATGGTTGTGAACAATTTTATTCCTTGTTGAATTTTTATTCTTTTGCTCATAACTTCGATGTGGATAGTACATGGTGGGATATTTTAGGAGCACTACTATTTTGAATTTAAGAAATTCCTTGAAATGACTTGATGTAAAGTAGGTTTTCATCCTATGTGATAAAAAAAAGGTGTGTGTTGTTATAGATACACAATAGATGCAAAAGTGTTTATTTGACCACTTTTATTTAGCTATCTATCTAGGAATTAAGGGATGTAGACTAGTCTAATTGTGTAACATTCCCCACAAATTTGTCTAAAAATAGATATTGACAAAGAAAATGGATACAAATTTGAGTTAATAAAATTTATGCAACATCCAATATGCTAAGGATTTTATTTTACACATAATAATGATGAGTGTCTTTGAGAAATTTTCTACTAAAAAAAAATATAGAATCATGTTGATGCTTGGTTGTAGATATTTTCCTCAAGAAATATATGGTAATATATTTTTAATATATGCTAGTACTATTGGCTTGGTCTAAATGTTATTTTCAAAGGTCAATGTGGGTCTATAATGAGGGTGATCCTTGAAAGACAATCTCTTCTATGTCCTAAAGCTAAAACTAAAGTGTGTATTTTCATTGGGATAAAAAGGGACGAAGGTTACTACAAGAAAATGAATAAAAACAAAAGGCTTATGATAGATAGATATTTTCTTAATTACCAAAGTAAAGGTTAGTACTTCACCATGTAATAGTAAAAAAAATTTAACATACCCATAACACATAGTGATGGACAAAGATAAGTTGATATTCATTTCATATAACACATTTTTTTATTAATTTTATTGATCATTAAAATGTTACATGCTTAATTTTTAGAAATATAAATAGAAGTTACCCTATATAGAAAAGATGAGAGGAGAGAATTAACTAACACACTAGTGTGTATAGCTGAATTGTGTATAGTTTCATATGAGAATCCACTAACACATTAGGCTCTATATCTCAACTATGCAAAAAGTGTCATATAGTTATGAATAGGCATGTAGCTAGTATTTATAAACTATGCTACCCAACCCATTATGATTTTCCCTCCAAATTACATTTAAAATTTGAAATTAATAGAATGAAGACATTTATACAATTTTAGCACCTTAATTACTCTTAATTACTCTTGATGGTTGTTATATGTAGTCGTGTGCTATTTTATATGTGATCTATGAATTATTCCATGTGATACTACACTATCGCAACAATAGTAGGTAAATTTTCCTATTTGGGCACTATATAATTATTGGCCATGAATGCTTGACTTTATTACTTTAGGAAATTTAAATTCTAGACACTACTACTCTAGTTATCTAGACCTCCTTAGGATTATGTGGGGAGTTCATGGGTGTCAAAAATGTATTGTAAGGAGAAGCCTTTCATGTTGTAATGGTTGTATATCATTGGTAGATCATATTACTCATGTTACTTTATGATATACTCCTTTAATTTTCTTGGATCCCTTGGGAACATGTCTTGCAGCTTCAGTTAACTCATGAATTAATTTAAACTAGTGAAAGAAGTGGATACCACTAATAGTCATAGGATTTTTTTTACCATTATAGTATATCTCGCTTTTTTTTACATTTTTTGAATAGTTCTAGTAATTTGTTAGATCAAATCTAACCTTGAGCATCATACAGTGCACATTCTATAAGACTTGGAAGGTTACTCAAAATACTCTATAACATAAAAATGAATAAAGCAAAAGAAAGCGACGAGGCTACAAATGCCACATGGAAATCTCATAGATAAAAAATTTAGGCTAGATGAATCAATTACCTATAGTGAAAGATTCCCTATAGTCTTAGTAACTCTTAAGGTTTGTTTCACTTATGGAAGGAAAGGAGATTATAAATGTATTTTTTTTTGGGTGTGAAGTCATAAAAACAAACTTTAAAATTTTAAAATTTATAATGAATATATTTGTGCTTTAAAGATAATTAAGAGAATCCATGAGTTTCCCAATCATCATCCTTAGATAGTTTGATCTTTTGTAGTAACCTATATCTACACTCTATTTCTAATGTGTGTTCATATTATATTTTTTATCTTATATATTGGCATATTTCATGAGCTTCCTCGAGTTGATAATTGGATTGGTTACAACCATCATCTTTTCAATTTTGATGTCAATATAACCCATCAAGTTTAGAATCATCTAGGAATTTATTCTTAGACTTCTTCAAGAACATGTTTAGAGAAAAAATAGTTTCATTAAAATCCATAGGAGAGGAGAGTTTGTGCTTCATGAGTATATACATGTAGAACTAGATGTCTATCATATGTTATGCCACTATCGCTATATATTCCTCGCACTTTGATAGCATTTTTTTCTTTATCTAAGACATCATTAATTTCTTGGGTGGTGGAAATTTTTCTCTAGATCCCTATGGTGATCACATTTAGAATATCCACCTTGTATAGCCATGATATGGTAGAATGGGTATCATTGAGTATGGGCATGATGGAAAGATATATCACATTGATATCCTTTTGAACCATTGAGTATAGATCCCAAGTATACTCGATGAATTTCAATGCTGGTGTGAGACCAGTAGTGAAATACTCAATCTCCTTCCAATATGCTTAGTAGAGGGTATGGATAAGCTCTAGTGACCCCCCAAAAATATTAATCTCCTCAATTTTTGTAGAGATATTGAATAAATCTTCCTTTGCTACATCCAATATCTACTCTAGGTCACCACTCTTCTCTATCAAATTGTAGATAGTTTTTTCTAGGCATGTTACACCCTGTCTTATTGTTACTGAGTTACTTTTACCTTCACGGGTAAATATGATGATAAATGTTAATCATGGCTAAAATATGTTTGACAGATGAATGGAATACTGAAATAGTTATTGTGATTTTATTGCTTTTAAAGGAGTAATATGATTATATTTATGAAGTACAATGAAATGAATTTGAATTGCAATGTGAATATTCTAATGCTTTTTCAATGATTATGATGCACTCGTGGATTTCATGTGAACGTCTAACTACCTATGCAAATGTGACAAGTTGGTTACAGGTGCAGGTTCACACCTCTGGAAGGGAGGGAAAATATTACTTAGGAGAAGAATTTTGGTCTACAAACCCTTAATGAGTCTAAACTGAGCTTTCACACACCCACTATTAGAATGGTTAGTCCATGAATCAAGTAAGTATCTTTGGTCATAGCCTTGACTTATTGGAATATTTGGGTAGTCATCCTTGATTGAGATAGGTTGTATCTATGGATCGAATTATGTGATTGTATGAATTTGGTTTTATTCTCTGGTTTCTTGATTGTTCGTGATTTTGTTGAGTCTCTTTGATATGTGTGAGATCTTCTTTGTGCATTTTAATCAATGATTATATATATAATGAATATATATATATATACATGTGCGCAAGTATAAATGATAACCCATGCACGAATACATCATTTGCATAGAGAAATTGAGTGGATATATACTGCACACACACACACATATTAATATATATCGATCGATGAAAACGTAATTATACATATTTAGTACTTATATGTACGTTTATATATATAATTAGTTTGGATAAATTGGGTAATGGCATATGTATATATGTAATACACACATATATATGTATAATTACTTATATATATATATATATTTAATGGCTTTATATGTTATTGTTATCTTATGAATATATTATTATATATTTATATATATAATATATATACATACATATATATACATATATATACATATATATACATACATATATATACATATATATACATACATATACATATATATCATATTACATATATCGGTTTATATATTTATATAGTGAATTGATTATCATAAATTGATTGATATAAATTGATTAATATATAAATAGATATATCAATTATATTGTGCAATAGTTGTGGCTATTGTAAATGAACTTGTTAGTAAAGTAAGCACAACATAAACAATGGGTGCAATGCATATAAGGCCATTATGGGCCGATTTAGGTAAACCATAGGGAGGTGCATATATGAAATGCAAGGCGCAACTTGTAGTAACATAGTGGACAACACATGAGTTAACATAGACTGTGTTGCCATATTAAATAGCATAGGCAATGGAAACTAGGAATAATATACTTATGATAGTGCATAGTATGACAACGCACTATGTTAGTGCATGAATAAGATAGTACACAAATACATGAAATAATTCAAGGGACTTAAACAACATGTGGAAATGGTTGCAAGGTATAGTCAAAAGTATTGAAATCAATATGAAAAGCATTTAGAAGCTTTGAACTAGTCATAAATCTGCAAAACACCAAAAGCACGTAAGAGGTTTATGTGGCATCAAATTATGAATATCTACATTACATTAGAAGTCTATTTTGTGAGCTTTGTCTAGCAATGGAAACCAAAGTAAATGGGAGAATAAGTCATATGAACGCTGGTAGGATTTGAGTCAACCTATTTAACCTTTTACCTTGCATATCTAAAATACATTATTGTTGTCTTTAAACGAAGTGATCTGTTGTGTTAATTTGTTGAGTATTATGTTTAAAATCGACCACCTTTTGTTTGCCAAGCTAAGTCAAACCATGCAAACTTAGAAGTGTTGATCCATTTGTTGAAAATGAAGCTGAAATTATAGCTTAAAACTTGTAAAACTATGAGACTGTAGATCTAATTAAGTGTTCTTTGTTACAATTATTTGTGTATGATTATCTATTTAGATCAATTTTACCAATTGTAGAAATAGACAGAAGATTGTAGAAGAATGAGACAAGAAGATAGAAGTGACACAACAATTACATGGAAAAACCCTTTCAGGAAAAAACTCCACCAGAATCAATAGTGTTTGTATTATTTAACCTTAGAACAAGATTACAATAATACTATATCAATCCTTGATTGACATGCTTCCTTGCCTTCAACAATCTTTCTTCACAACCTACACAAAAATCTCATAGAACTCTCCTCCATTTGCTGCAATTAATAGACAATTAATGAGCATGTAAACTCATAAGAGTTGTTAAATACAAGAGCATAAAACTCCTCTCAAAAATCTACGCCTAGATTTGGAAAGTAGAGTTCCACAATGCAATCTGAGTTCAAACCAAAGTCTTCCTCAATTTAGGCACCCCAAACTGAACACTTAAATGAACGTTGGTCAAGAAAATATCTTGCAAGCATCACCTCAAAGTTGGCGCCCAAGAATGGACCCACTTAACTAACCCTTGTAAATATCTTCTCATGCAAAAGGTGTTAACTCAAAGATGCCAACTTGGGTGCCCAAGGTGGGTCCAAGTCAATCTTAGTTAACTGAAACATATCTCTCCACCAATTCATGCAAACATTATGCATGATTGATCATCCCCACTTAACTGAAAGTATCCACCTGTTATTTGTCATGCAACTAAAGTCATTAGTCATGCAACTCAAGTCAACTAAATTCAACTAGCATTCAACTCAAAATAACTACATGCAGTTGAAGATAATTGAACCATAACTGAACTAAATTGAACTAAACTAAACTAAACTGAATTGACACTAAACTGATAATGCCACTCCACTCATGTTAAATATCAAATCCCTAATTTTTAGGATCAAGAAACATGCATGACTAAAGTGTTATCAATCCTCCAAATAGTTAACTCAAGCAAGGTGGGTTCCACCTTCCACGTGGGCGCTCCATGTGCTCCTCTTTTTTAGGAGCTATTCTTGGACGTCCCCACATGTTCCTATCATTTAGGAATAATTACAAATGTCAATTTACATGTTCATTTCATTAAAATTTAATATCTTTCTAATCCTAGTGTTGGGGAACACTTTCCAAGGACTTAGGAGATACATGAAATATGTTTAGGATTGCAATTAAATGGAATCCTATTCCCAACACCATCCACCATGTTTGTAGCCTTTGGAAGTTAATTTTTGTGTATATATAAAGGAATTTTTTACCTCAAAGCGACGCATATCTGCACTTTATTGTTATTTTCTCAGAGCTACTCTATTCTTATAAGTTTTGTGAGAGAGATTTTGAGAGAGGTTGTGAAGATTTTTAGTGAGAGATTTTGTGAAGTTATTTGGAAGAGTGGGAGTGATGTGTTGCCATGATGCAAGCTGATTGTGGAAGAGGGCTAGGATTGGAAACCAACTTGTTCAATTGGAGCTTTGTACTTACAAGTATGTTGTATCTTACTCCCTTATGCTTTGTTTGATTTTGGAATGTTTCTGTGATGCTTGAATGTTCTTGGATATTACTCACTTTGATGGAACCTATCTATTAGGTTGATGCTTTTATATACCCTATATGGGATTTTATATGATGTGTTTCTATTTGAATTTACGTAGTGATTCCATACTAAACGTATGTAGAAAGAAATGTGGAACATAGATTTCATCAATATCTTTGGGAAGGATAACTTGAATTTGATAGCTTATAATGCGAGGAAAAACTTGGAAATGATAAGGCTAACAACACAATGATAGTGATGGCTTGAAAGATGTGTCATCATTGATAGAATGTGACACCATATGAACCATGTTGTTAGTCTATTCTAGAATGACCACTTGATCATTGCTTTACTTGAGTATTGTAAAAATCCCTAGGTTGAGAATAACCTACATAGTTGGGATGTTTATTTGATCCTTGTTTAAAAGCACATAGGTTGAGATTAACCTATATGATCGAATTGATCATTGACTGCTAATATAATCCTAGAATTAGGGTAAACTAAGGATGTGATTAACGTATGTGATCAAGTTGATCACTTGAAATTTTGAATTACTATTTGATTGGAGACATAGGTGAGATTACCCTACTAATTTGTTTGATTTATACTTTTGACATGAAGTCACTTTATTGATGTGAATCTACTTTTGAATAACCTTTTATTGTTACGATTGTTCTTTTGATTGAGGCCATTTACTGTTGAGGTCATACCTTTGAACTAAGGTAATTTAGTGACGAGGATATACTTTTGAATCATTTATTGTTGTGATATATTCCTATTTGGAGTCATTTAATGATGAGTATTTATGAAACTTATGTAGCTATAATTTAGGTTATGAAGATATTCGTAAGTTAGAGCCATGAGGAGTTCATAAGTTAATCCTAGGGTTAGGATAACCTAATGAAGGGAATAGCTTATCTATAGTATTAAGTACTTCAATTGAGTGGAGTCTTTATAGCTAAAGCTAGATTTGAATTGGTAAGTTATGGATACACATGTTAAACCTATTAGAGAAGTCTTAGTGAACTCAGTGTATATAGATTATTCTTAGGGTTGTAGATTACCCAATGGAGGGAATTGTCTATATATAGAATATAATTGATCTTAACAAATCTAACTAGAATGGTGGATGAGCGTGTGATGTCCACTTGAAGTGTTGGGTGATGAATACTTTGGCCAAAGTGGTGTAATTCACCACTGGTTACACTGTCAGTTAATTGTGTTACCTTACTTATTCATGCTAGTTTGAGATTTTCATACACGTAGAACATAGATGTGTTGTATGGTAAATTTCTAGACATGCAAGACACTACAACTAAGAAATTGCTATATTTTGTGGTTTTTAGACCAAAGCTCTTTGTCAAAGGGTAGGTCCATCTTACCATATGTGGTAGATGTACGGGGGACTACAATTAGTTCATGGATGGTGGAAAAGTGCTTGAGTAATGCTTCTCCTCTTAGTTGGAAAGCCAATATTTGAAAGGGGGTTTCAGGGATCAATTGTAGCAAGCACCTTACACATTGATTCCAACTCTACTAAGCTCTCCTCTCCCTCTTCTAGAGTAGTTGGATTAGGATTTATCTTTTCAAGTTTTTCAGCTTCAGCGAGAGCACTTGCTATTGGTATATGCTTGTGCTTACCAGGTCTCCAAGTTGTCCAAATCACCTTATAACATCCTCTTTTTGTCTTTGCAAGGTGAAAAACTTGTTTTGCAAGTCTAAAAAGGCATTTCAGGAGGCATAGTTTCTATCTTTTGCAAGGTCATAAGCTCTAAAGGCATTAGTTAATTGCGACTCTATTGATTCCATTAATTCCTTAATGCCTTGGGTAGCATTTGGCCACCTTATGCAGTACAAGAATAATGTTTGAGCTTCATCTTCACATTCCTTCACTTCTTTAAAAAATTTCATCACTTTACTATGTGCAGTTGCACATCTGTCCTAAATCTCAAGCAATCTATTCTCAACAATCCTTGACTCAACTTCTTGTACAATCTGCTCCTTTAGGCTAAAGGTATACTCCCTGAAATAATCAACTAAAAACTTTAAATTCTCAATAGGTGTTAGAGAATCGTCAACAGTGGTACCAAGGGTAGCATCCTATAGAGTCTTGATGGCATCATTGATTAGCTCAGTCCCCTTCTAATGAGTTTTTATAATCTCCTTTCTCCCAAAGGAAAGAAAAGTATCTCCAAGCTCCATCCTCTAAATATGTGAGATCTTGTTTAGGTCTACATAGTCTTGATGTGATGGAAGTTGAACCCACTGGGGAGGAACGATTGGTCGAATCATTGTTCGCCTTGGAAGAATACCCTTGAGTGTATTACCGAAGGATTCTTTGAATGATTTTTGATGGATCTATGGTCCTTTTGGATTCTTCTTCATTTCTTTCAACTTCATTCTCATCTTGGTTCTCTTCTTTCTCTTCTTCTTCTTCTTTTCTGGAGGTATTTTCCTCTTGACTATCTTTGTTTTCATCCTCCTTTTTGTCCTCATCATCTTTCTTATCATTTTTATTTCCATCTTTACCTTCTCCTTCTTCTCCATTTTTATTTTCTTCACCTTCATTTCTAGTATCCTCATTATGTTTGTCATGGTGATCTTCAGCATTATCATTGGCATCATTCTTATTCTAGTCTTCATTATTTTCATTGTGTGTATTTGTAGTGCTTTTCAAAGGAGCAGATGTCTCCAGAGGAGTATGTGCATCATCAACCGTATTCCCTAAAACATCCAAATGCAAAGTCTCTTCTGTAGAATAATCATTTACCTCTTCTACTACTTCTTGGAAAACAAGTAAATTAGATATGGGAGGAATATTTACCTCTATACCAGTAACTTTATCTTTATCAAGCACATTTACTTGAGTTGTATCGGATGATGAAGCAGCAATCATCCCAAATTTTTGTGCCATATCTCTCACTGTATCAAAATTTTATTGTTTCAACTTTTTTGTGTTGTCCTTTTCTCTGGCCATAAGAATGGTAACTATTTGCTTTACCCTAAACTTCTTTGTGTATACTTCTAGTAAGGTAGCCTAGTCATCCTCAAATAGAGAGGATCCAATCTCATTTAAAGCATCAGTTTTGATCTTGTTTTTATCTTTAACAACTTCATGCCTTCTTTTTACCAGGGCCTTCCATACAACATTGGTCACCCTCTTCTTCATGTTATCCATGTTTGCATCTAAAATGATTATATATTGAATGATGACATCTATAATGGTTTTCTTATCTTCTTCATCAACTTCATCATACAATTTTGCAGTTGCTTCTAATAAACCATCATGCTCTAACATATTGTTAACCAAAGATTCTAACTTTATAGGTGAACAGGCTCTTACTAGAGGAGTGTTGGACTTCTCTTCTCAGGCTTTGATGTTCCTTCATCTGCTTTCTTCTCCTATTTCTTGTCAGGCTTCTTTTGCACATGTATTGTAAAGGGTTCTTTCTCCTTTTCTATTTCCTCTTCTTTAGAGGTATCCACAATATTGACTTTAGCCTTCTTGAATTTAGTACTAGCCTCTTGTGAGGCACTTTCACTGCTGGTGGAAACACTGCTTCTTTTTCTTTTCAATTGTTCTTCTTCCAAACCAAATTCAATTTCCTCTTCCACAACATCACTTAGATTTTTTCATCTAGATGTTTTTTGTTTCTTTCTCCTTCCAGAGGTAGTAGGAGGTGCTATTAGAGGTACATTTTTCCTCTTTGTGGTCTAGGTGCCGAGTCTGGAGGGTGTAGACACATCAATTGTTTTTGGAGCACTTGGATCCACCTTCTTCCCTTTAGCGGCAACTGTACCTGATGATTTTGGCAATGTAGAGGTAGGGGTGGAAGTTGATCTTCCTGATCAACATGGTCTGAAGGACTCGCCAATTTCTTTTTCTTTCCTCTCTACTACAACTTCCCTTAATCTACCAACTTCTTCTTTCAAAAGGCCACGCATTCCAAAAAGTTGTTCAACTTGTTCGTTTACCCTTTTGGTTATAAAGGAGCTGAAGTCTCCAAGTATACTTCAGTTTATTTCTCTTCATATGTGCCATGTCTAGGGAGGGAGGATTCCTTAGGACTATTTAACAATATTTCAATGCACCTCTCAGCCTCATTCTAAACAATCTCATAACCAAGAGGCTCAATCCATATTGTTCTCAGTTCAACCGCCTCTATTATGCATTCATCAGTGGATACAAGAAAGGTTATGTCATTTGCATACTTTCCCACTAAACTTTTAAGAATTCTTTCTCTTTCATACATGTCCCTTTGGAATACTACAAAAAATGCAGTCAATTCATTAGCCTAGGCATTATAATCTCCAATTTTGTGTAAATAATAAAAAATTTGGTGTGCCACCAGTCTGCATTTGTCCCACACAATATCTTTTCTCCCAAGTAGCTCCCTCAAAAATTAGAATAACAAACATACAATCAGTGTTTCGAACTTGAAAGCATACTTCTTCATCTTAGTCTAATTCAAGTTCTCTAGAAGTTGTTGTCGGAGCAACTCACATAAATCATAATATTTCCCATTTACTACCATGTCATGAGCAACATAGATAGCAGTTGCAAATACTGAGTTCTCTCTATTAGTGAAGTATATCTTGTAGCCAATCGTAATTGATGCATACTTCACAGTAGGATTGGTGATGGGTTTAGTTGTTAACGTTGTTTTGTCAAATGTGGCACCAGTTAGCTACATAACCACATCATTCTTTATTGACTTTAGTACCAATATAGGTCTGGTATCACATAATCCAGTTACAACCTTAATTACATCCTTAGATATTAATCCAAGCATATCTCTCCACATGAATTTTTCATGCATTCTGCTTGGGATATCCTCACATATTTTTTGTCCAAATCACTTCTAAAGTTAGGAGACCAATTCCAAATGTCTAGCTTCTTTCGCACTAGGTTTATATACTCTAGTTTTACCAAAAATTCATCTCCATTCAACTCATTAGACCATTGATTCTTAAGTACTTGGTGATTATACTCTTCCAATTTTCCATGAATATAGGTTCTTGTGTCCTCAATAGGCAAAAAATTAATTGGGATCTTAGAAAATGCATCATCGAGGTCATTATCAAAAACTTTCAATGAAAACCTCTTAAGTTTCGGTCTAGGTCTTTCAGTGATCTCAACTACAGTTGGTGTAGCCATTATAACCTCAATTCTATCTTCAAATGCTAGTAAAATTACTTCTAATATAAATCCACAAAGCACAAATAGTTGTAAATACCTTTTACATGCTCAACGGGAACTAGGGTTTGAATAAGTTTGCTTTGAAGCACCTTCAATTACTTCTCAATTCACTCTGCTCTTTTTCAAATGTGCAAAAGTGATATAAAATGACTTAAAATTTCACTTTATACCTTATCGATCTACCCTAATTTCACATTTATTGGTTCAAATTTCCAAAACGTTGGTAAACACTTCATTGATACACTATAAACCCTAAAATACTTCACAATTCTTCAAATTTGCATTATTTTTATCAGTTTCTTTTCTAGAAGCTTAAGCATATCACTTTTACACCATATATATTTGTGTCACTACTTGACACCTCATATCTCTAGAGGTTTGTTATATTTCTCTGTTATTGCTCCCCTGAAGCATTGACATGGGCTTAGTTTTCAAAAGAATTATCTGCACTAGATGGAGGTACAAATGCATTTAACTCATCCTTGTTCTCAGGTTCCTCTTTCTTTTTAAAAATCTTCTCCATTTCCTTCTTGAATTCAGTTGGATCACTTTCTACATAGGTTCATTCCTTTGTTCTGCATTAGTCTACCTTCCACTCTTGCTTCTACAAAATCTCGAAATGTGTCTAGGTTTTTTGCAATTGTAACATAAAACATTTTTCTGACCAGACTGACTTCTATTCATTCTTGATCTGCACTAGTTAGCCTTATGTCCAAATATATTGCATGTATAACAATAGCCATTGAAAGATTGAAACATTATACCAATATTGAATCTATTCATCATCTGACTTCTGCACTCAGTAGCTCTATGTCCAAATTTCTTACATGAAAAACATTGTTTAAAAGAGGATCCAACATTCTAATTCATTCTACTTCTACATTCTATAGCCTTATGTACAAATTTGTTGCATGAAAAACAAATCCCATTGAAAGATGGGTACCTTTGAGCATTTGGTTGTCTTATAGGAGGTCTTCCAGTATTGCTTCTTTGATTCTTTATCTGTCTACCATTGCCTTGAGTCTACTTTTCATTGTCAACCTTGTTAGGATTGTGATTTGTCTTTGAGATTTGTCCTTCTTCAAGTCCCAAACCACCTTTATCCTTGTTATCCCCCAAATTTGAGCTTGAAAATTTTCAAATTTTCGGTGCACTCCTTCACACACCCTTGGGCCTGTCGAACCAAAAAACAATTAATTTTCAAAATCTATGCAAGTTGGTTTGAATTACTCTCATGGGCCTGATCCTGACACTATTTCACCTAATCTAGCCAACCCTCATGCCCAAATGCTCTAACATGTGCAATATTTTTAGCTTCACTTTTCCCGGCCTGCAATTCACAAACGTGGCCAAAATCCAATTTTTATGTTGTTGGAGATGAAAATATTTATGGGTTTTTCTCGGAGGAGTCCAATCATTATGCTATCCAAATTTTGTGCAAAACGAAGCTATTTCGTGAAAGATATGGCAATTTTTGTCTTTCAGCCAAGGTTTGGCCATTTCGAAGGAATGATTTCTATTTACTTCCACGACATAACTTTAAGTGGCTTTATTATAGTCATATTTATTAAAATTGAATTTTGAGGGGGTCCCACCAATTTAAAGGTTTATAAGTACTCTTGTCGGGGATTATAAAGACTTCTTAACCCCTAAAGATAAGTTCTAAAGTTCTAAAAAGCTCTGATAGCCCGACTAAAGGTTCTGAAGTTCTTAAAAGTGTTGACCACCTGACTCCTCTGCCAACTTGCTCTTATTTCATATGAAATGGGATTGGGAAAGACCTTGCAGTGGACTAGAACAAGCAGAGATGGTTTCAAAGTGTGTGCTCGTTTGGAAAAAAAGAGTATTCAACTTGACGATCTATTCAACATAATATCTTATGATCTTGTACCCGAGATGCAAGAAACTCTCATGGGCAGTGATTTTAAGATTGTTACTAAATCACACTATTTGAAGAATGGTTGAGCCAAAAGGAAAGATGCTTGCATTCCTCTTTTGCATAAAGCACAACACTGTATCTTACTCACTGTGACTCCTGCATTATCACGACCCATTGAGCTTTTCACACAGCTGTAAGCTTTTCATTTTACTTATACAAGAATGCTCATTATTATGGAAAACAATATTGCAAGGGTGGATATTTTGGCTAGTAATCTTGATGAGTCCATGCTTTAATGAAGAAAATAGTTATGATTCGAAGGTTGAAATATTTTAAGCAGGTAGAAATAAATATGTTGAATCGGCTGGGAAATCCATCAAAGAATAATGGTAACAAGATCTTTGTCAAATATTGTGGTCTGGAATACTCTGATAAATAAATAAGCAAAATGTGGAGACATATTCAAGCCATGCACTTTGAGCCAATCTGGTGACCCTGAAAGAAAAGGTAAACACATGAAATTTTTGAAGGAGAACACAACAAATTGCAAGATATGAACTATATGGATTTGTCGAAGAGACCCAAATCAGATTCTACAATGTTTTCCAGATTCTTCCTGAACGTTCCCGTCAATATGGAGACCTTCAATCAACAGGAAAATATATGTATGAGGAAGCATGGAAAAGACAGTGCCACTACACTAGGTGAAACAATGAATTTAAATGTTTCCAATTTGTTCGGTTTCAATGTTCCAAAACTTGTTTTGCACATCCTCATAGCAAAAAAAATTCTTGTCACACAACATGAACTATCTGATAAAATCCCTTAAAAGAGTTGTAATCTCATGGAATGCCTTCAAGCATAAAATAGACTTGTTGAAAAGGCTTTAGAGACTTCAAGCAAGTGCAATCGGCTTTAATAATTTTCTTGCAAATGTGATCGGCAAGGCCACAAATTGTAGGGAGAAAAAAGACATGTCAATGATCCGCAGTAATGAAAGCATGGACAATACACAAAAAATGCCTGATAAAGAAATCAGTGCCTCATAGAAACACAATCTCATGGAGTTTGATGACTGTAGGATACCCACAAAATGAATCTGTTAAAAATGCTTGAGAACAAATACAATGTTTGATGGCATTCTCTGTAACTAGGGCAACAATGTTAATGCAGCTACTGTCTTAATTTATCATTGATAGTATTTGGGTCTCAAGGCACTGGTATATGAAATGTCGATTATTGTTTTACTCAGGAAGATACAAGGCCAAATTGTTGAAGGTGCCATGAATAGTCAAGCCATGTCCAGTATTTAATCAATGAAACGTTGAATAGAATGCACATAATGGGCACTAAATCAAAGCATGATGCTAATCACAAGTATGCCGCAATGAAAGATCAGGTTCTCCTGAATTCATTATTTTATGAAATTTGAAAATATTATTAAGGGGTGCGATGTTAATAATCAAAGCATGGAATAGCTTAATAAAGCATATTGAGCAATGCCATTATTTCAAACACACAACATTGTGAGTAGAAGGTTAGGTGTCGAAACAAAGAACCTCTTGGTGGATGGGAGATAGTCATGACAACTGTTTTAAAGGTTATTCATCATAAAATTTTATTCTATGGGCTTTAATTGAAGTTTGTAATAATTTTCAAAGGATTTCCTTTTTGTGAGCATAGCATAAGCTCTAGCCTCTTCAAAGATATGTGCTGACGATCTCCATTAGACAAGTGTCAAGCCACCAAATTTCCTTCTTGAAATAAACAATGAATCCATTTGTATCTAGGAGCGGTTACAAAGGAGAAGATTTGGCAGAAAATTTGAATACCTTGTGGCAATAAATTGATGAAATACCTCTGATAGCGCAAGTTTATGGGTGAGTGTGACGAATTACTTCCTCTTTGTCAATGGAAAAAGCAAAGAGAAGTTAGAAAGTTTCTTTTGAATAAGTAAAAATCTAATTTCAAGAAACAGTTTTAGGAACTGAAAGGACTCTTTTTCAGGGTCTATTTATTGTAAAATCTTCAATGTAGGGGGGATCTTTTTCTGGTTGTTCTGTGAAACAGGGGAGAGGGAGCAAATTTATTTTATATTGCTTTGTAGTTCCAGTTGTTTTCTTCTTGACTTAGTTTATGTACATGAGAACATCTCAAAAACTTTTTGGTTTGCTTGGAGAAATAAATATTTGTTTTCAGAACTTTGCATATGTGAATCTCTTCTTTGGTTGCAGCTTTTCCTATGTTAATCTGTAGTCAATCTTTAGTTTTTCTCTTGCTATATGTAGCTGTATCTAGGCTTCAGATTCATATCATTCCTATTTTTGATATGTGTTGAGAGGAAGATAATTGTCCTGTAATCAATTTGTTATTATTTGTGGATGTGAACTAAATGGGCTATGCATCATTCGTTTGCATTCATTCCATTCTTAATCCATCTTTCATAGTTGTAGATAGGTGTTAGTTTCCTCCTTTTCTGCTTTCAGGTTAAAAGCATATTCTGAGTCTTTATTCATTACAAATCATTTGAAGGTAGTTGTGCCTTGTAAAATAAGTAGAGAGCACTTGCAACAATCATCGCAAGTGACTCAACTATTGGTCAGGTTGTCACTGTTTTGGGCAAATAGAGTATAAATTAAAGTGACAAATTTGTTAACCAATAGATTTTTGGAAACTCTATTGGGGAGACGAAAAGACCAGTACCTTTCTTGTTTTAGATATTTAATGGTGCCTTCCCAAAAAAGAAGGTTGGCGACTCTGTTTATCTAAAGATTTCAGAAAAATGGTTCTATGTAGGCCAAATCAAAGAAATCAATTTAAAACTAGAAAATGACCAATGCCAGCAATTGAAGAAATATTGGCTGAAGAAGATGGAATGATTCATTCTCTGTGGAATGGTCTCAAAGCAAGCATATCCGAAGCTAAAAAGAAAGGGCTACATCCATCCCAAGATCATCAATCTACCTTGTTATTCAAAGATTTGCTTTGCAGATATTACATTCTTAAAGATCTCGAGCACAAGATTCAATAGACAAAGGTAGAAAACTTAGAAATGCTTAAGGAAGAGTTGGAGAATAAAGAGCAAGTTTCTTTTAATTTTTCTATTCTTGGTGAATGAAATTGCATACAAAAGAGTGATATTGAACAACCATCCACTTCTTTTGAAGAAAATAAAAAAGTATTATCAGATGGATCCAATGTAGTTCTCATTCCAAACTGGTGCCTGGAAAGTTCAAATGACTTTTTATGTGGGATTATAGAAGAAGACGGTCACATCACTGAGGTGAGTGCAACCACTTGTACTTTCAAGAAGGTATGAATGTTATGATATTTTCTCCTGAATCAAAATCTTTGTCTTTGATATGGATGAAAAAGTAATAGAAAATATTTCTTGCGAAGCTGAAAAAGGGCTTCTAAATAATAGTTCAGATATGGAAGCTTTTTTCTTTGATGATATCAGTTTAGCATTTCATAAAATAGATAGGGGAAAGCCTTAGAAGAAAATGGATAAGTTGCATTCTCCTTATTCTCTCAGTGATGATTTTCCTTGTACAAGTGAAGAAATTATTTCTATTAATTTTGATCCTATGCTTGTAGAAAGTGATATTCAGAGGTCACAGTCAATAGTCGTATTTCCAAAAACTGATTCATTTAGCAATCTGCAAAAAAAATGTTTCATTTCTAATGTTTTCTCTTCTAGCCTTGGCATTGACAATGAAGTTATGATTGATACACAACCAAAATATATGACCTTCAAATTTCATGAAGAAGATGATGAAAAGTTAGAAATATTACAACCAAAGCTTCAAGAGTTGTTGAGAGTTGCAAAAAAAAATTCTTCTTGTAAAGAGGAAATCATACTTGAAGGAGAAGACTCCTCTATCGAAGGCCTAGGTATTGGTTCACCCCACACTTCAATTTTGGATATGGAGTTTTCTGATTTGGCTACAATAAAGAAAGATGAAATCTCTTGGGTTAAAGAAGATCCCATTTTTGATAAAGCTAATTTTCCTTCTAAATTGGAAGTAAATCAAGTTTTCAAGAAATGTGTTGTGCATGGCAGAGGTGTTAAGACTATTTTTTATCCTTCTTTGGAAAGCTCTAACTATTATGAATTGCAACCGAAAGTGGAAGCATCATTTTGTAGCTCACCAGTTTATTCTCATGTCTCAACTCTAGGCCTTGCAATTGGCAATAGTCATCAGACAGTAATTTTTGATTTATTTGAGATGGTTCAAGAAAAGATAATCAACACAGTACACAACAAACATCTTGAGGCTCAAAGAGATTCAAAAATTTATGATGAAAGGTGGCTTTTTGGTGAGTCCTTTCATTGCACATACTTTAGCTTTACATGGATTGCCTTCAAATTACTGTTGAGTTTACAAGTCCTTTATATTTGCACGCCTCTGTTTCGAATTGGCCTTTATTTCTCCTAGCTAGTTAATGGCTTTGCATGAAAATTTGAGGGAGTTGGGTTTTTGTTGCACCTAGTCTAGGTGCATGTAGGGGGTCTTTATTTTCCTTTTCCTGTTGTGTCTTTGGGCTCGGTTCCATTTTTGGGTTTTGGGTTTTGTTCTCCCTTCTCCTCTCCAAGACTTTATTGCCCAATGGACTTGGATTGGTCTTCCCCAATACTTCTGGAGTTCTTTGCATTTCAACAAGAAATACAGTCCCCAGTCGGAGCCGATGTTATCCCCCAAATTTGAGCTTGAAAAATTTCAAATTTTCGGTGCACTCCTTCACACACCCTTGTGCCTGCTGAACCAAAAAACAATTAATTTTCAAAATATGTGCAAGTTGGTTTGAATTCCTCTCATGGGCCTGATCCTAACACTATTTCACCTAATCTGGCGAACCCTCATGTCCAAATGCTCTAACATGTGCAATATTTTTAGCTTCACTTTTCCTGGCCTGCAATTCACAAACATGGCCAAAATCCAACTTATGTGTTGCTGGAGATGAAAATATTTATGGGTTTTGCTCGGAGGACTTCAATCATCCTGATGTCCAAATTTCGTACAAAAAGAAGCTAATTCATGAAAGATATGGAATTTTTTGTCTTTCAGCCAAGGTTTGGTTTCGAAGGAATGATTTCTATTTACTTCCACGACAAAACTTTAAGTAGCTTTATTATAGTCATATTTATTAAAATGGAATGTTGAGGGGGTCCCACCATTTTAAAGGTTTATAAGTACTCTTGTCGGGGATTATAAAGACTTCTTAACCCCTAAAGATAAGTTCTAAAGTTCTAAAAAGCTCAAATAGCCCAACTGAAGGTTCTGAAGTTCTTAAAAGTGTCGACCACCCGACTCCTCTACCAGCGTGATCTTATTGCATATGAAATGGGATTGGGAAATACTTTGCAGTGGACTAGAAAAATCAAAGATGGTTTCAAATTTGTGTGCTCGTTTGGGAAAAAGAGTATTCAACTTGACGATCTATTCAACATAATATCTTATGATCTTGTACCCGAGTTGCAAGAAACTCTCATGGATAGTGATTTTAAGATTGTTACTGAATCACACTATTTGAAGAATGGTCGAGCCAAAAGGAAAGAGGCTTGAATTCCTCTTTTGCATAAAGCACAACATTGTATCTTACTCACTATGACTCATGCATTATAACGACCCATTGAGCTTCTCACACAGTCGTAAGCTTTGCATCTTAATGTATACAAGAATGTTCATCATTATGGACAACGATATTGCAAGGGTGGATATTTTAGCTAGTAATCTTGATGAGTCCCATGCTTTAATGAAGAAAATAGTTATGATTTGAAGGTTGAAAGATTTTAAGTAGGTAGAAATAAATATGTTGAATCGGCTGGGAAATCCATCAAAGAATAATGGTAATAAGATCTTTGTCAAATATTGTGGTCTGGAATACTTTGATAAATAAATAAGCAAAATGTGGAGACATATTCAAGCCACACACTTTGAGCCAATCTAGCGCCCTTGAAAGCAAAGGTGAAGCACATGAAATGTTTGAAGGAGAACACAACAGATTGCAAGATATGCACTATATGGATTTGTCGAAGAGACCCAAATCAGGTTCTACAATGTTTGCCAGATTCTTCGTAAACGTGCCCGTCAATATGGAGACCTTCAATCAACAGGAAAATATACATATGAGGAAGCATGGAAAAGATAGTGCCACTACACTAGGTGAAACAATGAATTTAAATGTTTCCACTCTATTCGGTTTCAGTGTTCCAAAACTTGTTTTGCACGTCCTCGCAGCAGAAACAATTCTCGTCACACAACATGAACTGTCTGATAAAATCCCTTAAAAGAGTTGTAATCTCATGGAATTCCTTCATACATAAAATAGACTTGTTGAAAAGGCTTTAGAGACTTCAAGCAAGTGTAATCGGCTTTAATAATTTTATTGCAAATGTGATTGGCAAGGCCACAAATTGTAGGGAGAAAAAAGGCATGTCGATGATCCGCAGTAATGAAAGCATGGCCAATACACAAAATTTTCCTGATAAAGAAATCGGTGCCTCATAGAAACATGATCTCATGAAGTTTGACGACTGTAGGATACCCACAAAATGAATCTGTTAAAAATTCTTGAGAAAAAATACAATGTTTGATGGTATTCTCTACAACTAGGGCAACAATGTTAATGTAGCTACTGTCTTAATTTAGCATTGATAGTATTTGGGTCTCAAGGAACTGGTATATGAAATGTCGATTATTGTTTTACTCAGGGAGATATAAGGCCGAATTGTTGAAGGTGCCATGAATAGTCAAGCCATGTCCAGTATTTTATCAATGAAATATTGAATAGAATGCACATAATGGGCACTAAATCAAAGCATGATGCTAATCACAAGTATGTCACAATGAAAGATCAGGTTCTCCTGAATTCATTATTTTATGAAATGTGAAAAGATTATTAAGGGGCACAATGTTAATAATCAAAGCATGGAATGGCTTAATAAAGCATATTGAGCAATGCCATTATTTCAAACACACAACATTGTGAGTAGAAGGTTAGGTGTCAGAACAGAGAACCTCTTGGCGGATGGGAGATAGTCATGACAACTGTTTTAAAGCTTATTCATCATAAAATTTTATTCTACGGGCTTTAATTGAAGTTTGTAATAATTTTCAAAGGATTTCCTTTTCGTGAGCATAACATAAGCTCTAGCCTCTTCAGAGATATGTGTTGACGATCTCTACTAGACAAGTGTCAAGCCACCGAATTGCCTTCTTGAAATAAACAGCAAGTCCATTTGTATCTAAAAGGAGCGGTTACAAAGGAGAAGATTTGGAGGAAAATTTGAATACCATGTGGTAATAAATTGATGAAATACCTTCGGCAACACAGGATTACAGGCGAGTGTGACGAATTACTTCCTCTCTGTCAATGGAAAAAGCAAAGAGAAGTTAGAAAGTTTCTTTTGAATAAGTAAAAATCTAATTTCAAGAAACAGTTTTAGGAACCGAAAGGACTCTTTTTCAGGGTCTATTTATTGTAAAATATTCAATGTAGGGGGGATCTTTTTCCGGTTGTTCTGTGAAACAGGGGAGAGGGAGAAAATTTATTTTATATTGCTTTGTAGTTCCAGTTGTTTTCTCCTTGACTTAGTTTATGTACAGGAGAACATCTCAAAAAATTTGAGTTTTGGTTTGCTTGGAGAAATAAAAATTTGTTTTTAGAACTTTGCGTCTATGAATGTCTTCTTTGGTTGCAACTTTTCCTATGTTAATCTGTAGTCAATCTTTAGTTTTTCTCTTGCTATATGTAGATGTATCTAGGCTTCAGATTCATATCATTCCTATGTTTGATATGTGTTGAGAGGAAGATAATTGTCATGTAATCAATCTGTTATTATTTGTGGATGTGAACTAAATGGGCTTTGCATCATTCATTTGCATTCATTCCATTCTTAATCCATCTTTCATAGTTGTAGATAGGTGTTAGTTTCCTCCTTTTTTGCTTTCGGGTTAAAATCATATCTTGAGTCTTTATTCATTGCAAATAATTTGAACATAGTTGCGCCTTGTAAAATAAGCAGAGAGCACTTGCAACAATCATCGCAAGCGACTCAACTGTTGGTCAGGTTGTCACTGTTCTGGGCAAATGGAATATAAATTAAAGTGACAAATCTGTTAACCAACAATCCTTAGAAGTTTTCTAAATAGAAATCAGTTCATCAAGCATTGTAGTACTTATTTTTAATTTGTCTTCATGAGCTCTTGCTTTCTCCAGATTTGATCTTAGGGTTACCACTTCTTGTTTAGTCTTTGTGCATTCATCATTCTTGCTTTGTATCTTAGCATTCAGACAGTCCTCAATTCTCTTCTTTTCTTCCACTTGCACTTTCAGTTTGATGATATCTTCATTTTCCTTCTTCAACTATTCATTAACTTCTCTATGTATTTCTCTAAACTTCTTGATTTGTTCTCTCAACTTTTTTATGCATTAATTTGCTTCCCCTAGGATTTCCTTTATACTTTTGTTTTCATCTTCAACTCTGTCAAGGCCTTCAAGAACAAATTTAAGTTTTTCTTTGTCAAACATGCAATTATCTTCTTCATATTCAATTGCAAAAAATTCTTCCAGAGGAAAAAGACACCTCTTACCAACCATGTGTTAAAAATCCAAGATCTTCCTCAAGATGTTAGGCTTTTCAAAAGGAACTAGGCTCTTATACCAATTGTTGAACGCCTAGAGTACTAAGAGGGGGGGTGAATCAGTATTTTATTAAACCATTTACTCATAATCCAACCAATAATAAATCTAACTAAAATTATAAATGAAAACATGAAAGAGATCACAACACCACATAACACATGAACACCAAGATTTTTATGTGGAAAACCCAAAATGGGAAAAACCACAGTGAGGACTAGCTCACAATATATTATAACCGGTTATAAGATATTATAGGGGCTCACTGCCAGGAATAGATAAAAAACAAAATTGGATACACATCCAAGGTGTGAATTTATGTAAGATGCACCTTCCTTGTGCTAAATTCGGTTCCAATGAAGCTCTTAATACAAAATACTGCTCTACTTAGCAGTCGCTCAACATTCACAACAATTTTTCCCTTATTCTGATCTCACACACACAAATTCGCAAGTTCGCACAATATTAGATTTCACACACATCACATTATATTCATATATTCCTGTGCAACTCAAAAATGTTCCACATATATACCCTATTGCATTTGCATACATCAATTGGGTCGACCTAATTAGATGTAGCCCTATCTAATTCAAAATCATTTTGTTGGCTTCATACTTGAAACAAAACTTCTTCACACTCAAATCAATTGTGTAAAACTTGATTTTAGGTTGGCATGGATCTAAAATAGATCCCCTTAACATCCACAATACATATTAATCTTCATAGCACATATTCAAGCATTAGGTTGGCTAGGAATTAGACCTAATCACAAAATAAACCAATCTGACCAACATCAATCAACCATATTATCATATAATCATGCACCATCTAGAATATATGTAGTACTGACACCTATAAACCATCTCCTAAAATTTCTAAGTTTGATTCTAGACATTGGAGGAATGCGGACCAGATAACTCATACCCATTTACACTGTATAGAGCCATAAATTGTATGTTGAACTTCTGCTACTAGTAATTTTCAGCATGTTCAACCAAAATCGTTGAAATTTAGATCATAGATGTATTCGGTAGTCCTATATAACATGTTGTAACTGCATAGGCCGAACTTATAACATGAGCGATTATGGACCAAATTATCAGATCGAGGTGTTACCAAAACTGTTTACCGGATTAGACAAAACTTTCAACAAACAATGTTGGCATCAATGACAACACATCAAAGGGTTTCTTCTTCATTATTCCAAAAAATTCTTCAAGCCAGACCAATGTGGACCAAAAAATGGATGCTCTATACATAGAAAACTATGTTTTGACACTTATTCAAATCTTCCACTCAACTATCTACATTGGATCAAAACTTCTTGCATCTATGCACTAGATTATCATTATCATACCCACCCATACTTCACCAATCGGTGTGCACATCAATCTTCATACCAAGCCACAATGTTGACATCAATGAAAAAACTGCATCTGCATACTATACATCCATGCTCATGTTTCCAACAAGTATATCAATGACAAACTTCCAATAGAAAAGGGGTGGTAAGAAGTGAAGAATAGTTAGTTTGATTGGAATGGGATAGATGAAATGAATTGAGATTGATGTAGGATTTTGTTGATTTATTTTGAGCTTTAATTTTAGTGCATGATTATCATCATAGAGCATTTTATTTGGCAATGAATAATGAACACCAAGCTATAGGCATAGACCAAGGTGTGAAATGTTATCCCTTTACATAAATAGACACATTGAAGACAAGGAATGTCATAACGCACACTAGTGACAATAGAACCTTGTTGGAATATGTGAGGAAGTAACCACAAAGCATGTTTGTCTTGATACAATAAAGCATTAGATTACCTTTAACTTGCATAGGATATTTTTATTATTCCAGATGGAACCCCGATCACACAAGGAACTTAGTTGCTCGAGTCATATTGCCATGACAAACCACAAATAGAAATCAATACAAAAGATGTAATGATCCATCATCGCTCTTCTAATCCCTTGTAGATATCCTCGAGTAGCATAAGATTGTGACATAATATAAATAGAATAAGATAAGACTTAACTAGACCAAACAAGTCAACAACCATTTAGATCTTCTTGCCAAAGATGAGTATGTTTTGATAGGATTATGTCTAGTTTTAGGAATGAGACACCTCGTATAAGATGTCTGGTCTAGTTTCAAGAATGTGACAACTTGTATAAGAAAAATGATAGCTGATAAAGATAGGTAGATTTCATTGATAGATAAGTAGGCAAATGATCGATCAGGTTGAAGGCTAGTTTGGTAACTTCATCTGTTATTCCATGATTTGTTGAGCTTTGTTTCTGCAAGATGTTTTATTTGTGTTTAACCATCATGTTAGTCATGACAAGGGATAATTTTATTATGGAATACAGATTGTGATAAAAAAAATTTAATTTTTGGGAAATTTGAATTTTTTTTTGGATTTTTGAGAATATTTGAATATTTTTGGACTTTTTTGGAATATTTGAATTTTTTGGATTTTCTTAAAAATTTGAATTATTTTTTTCGAGAATATTTGAATTTTTTTTTGGATTTTCTAGAATATTTGATGCTTTTGAGTTTTTTGGACAACTTATATGGATGATGATAATGAAGATAAAGATATATAGGTATGTGGATATCGAAGACTTTTTGAGATTTTATCATTAGCCAAGCTAAAATTAATTGATTTGATTGAGTGATTGTCGATAGTGATAACATTTTTTAGGATACACAACAATGTAAGGATAGTGTTGTCAAGATAGGAACGACACAAGGATAGGGAAGGATACATCCCGAGATGTTGATTGATTGGATAAGATTGGTCAAGATTTGTAGCTAGGCTAGGAATGAAATATAGTTTGCTAACCCACTAGAGTGTAGGTGCTTGATGATATTGATAGAGATTGTTTGGAATGATATAGATGATGGAAATTTTGATGGAGAGGTTTATTCATGAGATGGTGGAACCTGTTCGAGATTTGGATCACTAAGTGAGCTAGAATACATATATCAAGATTTGTTCCAAATCAAGATGTAATCACTTGCCCCCAGTATTTAGCAATGTATGGGACACTATGAGTGGATGAATGGACTAGTGTGATGGGAATGGGTATGTGAAGGATAGGGAGGATGGGAAAATAGATCTAGGATAAAGGATTTTACTTCCAAGGACTACCTCATAATAGGATAACATGTTTGAACCAAGTGCAATTTTTGGATAGCGCCAATAGGTGGTGGTATGACATGGGATAGTATATGGTCAAAGATAAATGAACATGCCAAGATTTTTCCAAAAGCATATTTTTAAGTATATACCCCTTTTATTTATCAATATCGAGATGAATAGGGAAGATGGATGCAATTGGAATGGATGGATCATAGATTTATTATGGATGGAATGGATAGGATGCTAGATTTATTAGATAAGATGCTCCTAACTAGAATGGTACACATAGATACTTTATTTTATGCATGACACCTATTTGTCGGGTTTTCATCATGGTACTTACCCAAAGTGCCATAAGAATGGTTTTCACTATTGGATGTATTATTTTTTCTTTATTTTTTATTTTTTTGAATGTTTTTTTGAATGATTGTTGGTTATGCTGACCCACCTAGTGGTGTTGATACAGATGTTGTTGTCATAGTGTGTCAATAATGTCCTTCCTTGAGGATTTGCTTTTCCAAGATAAGAGCACTTGTATGTAGCCTATGAATATTATTGTGATCCTATTTGATACCAAAGTTGGCCTTTATCTAAATGTGCACATTGCGATAGAGTGCCATTAGAGTCCTTATGATAAAGTGTTGTTGCCAAGCCACGATGAATGTGGGATTTTGGATTTTGGATTTTTAGGCAAGATATTGGATTTTGGTGAGAGATATAAGATGTGGATAAACTATTTGGTAGTTTGGATGTAGGATGATGGAGTGTGGATGTGAGATTTTGAGTATGTTTGGGACCAACGATTTTAGACATTTTGTGTGTTGGTATTGAATTCTCCTTTGAAGGAGGTGGACACGTTTGATAGTTTGAAGGCCTTTTTGATGGTGCTCAATAGTTTCATTAATTGTTGGATTTAAATTTGGGTTTTTATTAGATTCTTTACATGATCCAATTTTCTTTGAGATCCATTTTAACTGTATGTGTCCACTTCTAGCTTCATTGGTTTGACTTTGATCTTTTTCTTTGTAAAGATTATTTTTCTATTGTTGGTCCCTTTTATTGGATGGAATAATAAGGGAATGATGGTCCAATATGTGGATGGACCATAATAACACCTATTTCAATGTGTGCATCAGATGCAATTTCCCCCGACATCATGGAGGTAATCCTTATATTTCTCGATTGATGAATAACAAAGTCCTTGATATTTAGGATTATCAAAAAATTGTACTGGTTCTAGAATACCCTATTCATGTAGACCTAAATTGTCCTTTTTTTGAGAGGGATTATGTTGATAGATGTTTTGGTTAGATGGATTTATGTTTTGATTAATATTTGAGGTGAGAGCATGTGGATGTTGTGATGTGGGATTGTAGTTTTGATGGGTGATGTTATGATTGTTGGGTATGTAAGTATGGATGTTAGGTATAAGTGGTTAAGAATTATGGAGTACATATGGAGGTGCTTTTATATTTTTCATTAGAGTAAAGATGTCAGATTTGTTGAAAATAATGTTTTGTTACTATAACAAGTTGGTGATAGAATTTTTATTTTGTTTTGTATACAAGTTGGGTGAAAGTGTTTGGGAGATGGGAGATAGTAGTGATGATGTTTGTGGATTTATTATTGAAGTTGGGGCAATAGTATTAGGTGATTTTGTGTTATATATTTGATTAGTTATTTGTAGGGTATATGCGGGAACATGGTTATGCATGGGAGGTAATGATACTTGCATTGAATTAGTTGGTATGAACGATTGTGGAATAATGGATGTAATTTATTGGAATGTGATGGAAGTGTTAATGGTAGGTTAGATGGTGAAAGGGGTTTGTGGTATGATATTGTTGGTAGGGAGTATAGAAGATTTATTTTGTAATGTCATGGAAGGTGATTTAATGTTAAGGTTTTTAGTGGGTTGTATGATGGGGTTGTGTTGGTTGTTGGAGCTCATTTCCCCTAAGGTTGGTGATGAAGTGTTATTGGCGACATCTTGCATGAGTGTGGGGGCAATGATTCCTTCTAAAGTAGGAATAACCCCTGATGAGGATGGTAGTGGGGCTTGGTAATAATTTGGCATGACCAAAGAAGAAGGCATGCTAAACTCATGTTGAGTATCATCCATGGTTATGGTAATGTTTAACTCACTTTGATTAGATCCTGTGATATTTATATGTAGAAATCAAATTCAAAATCTTGGTGAATGATGTGTGGGATGAAAAATGGATGATTAATGATTTGGTAGCAATTCAGAAGCACTTGGGAGGTGTTGGCACAAGTAAAAATGAAAAATATCAAAATTTGATTTTTTCCATATTTTCTACGTTTTAGTAAATCATATTTTCAGAGGCCTTCAAAATGGAATTTAGGGTCAAGACTATATATAGTCCTTTGTGTGCGAACCCTTTTCCTAGTACCTGCAAAACAACATGAGTAAACAAGTTAAACAAGGAATTTCAAGCTAAAACAAGGATCCCCCATGAAATCCATTTACAACCTCAAACTAGGAATGAAAATAACAAAGAACACAATGAAAATGATAAAACAAAGATTAAATCCTAATTAGATGTGCAAACTCATGATCCCATGGGGGAATTGGTGCCAATTTGATGTGAAAATTGGCCCTTTCCCAATTCCTATGATGAAATATTGATATGTTGAAGATGATATTGATCCACTTTGATGAAAGATGAGAACTCCAAGCCAAATCTGCAAAAATCCTAGCTAAGAATTCAATGATGGATGAAAATGGCCAAATATTTTAGCATAATAACTTTGCAATATTTGTGGATGATAAAATGAGGATATGAGCTCTTTATTTATAGAAATCCAAGATGGATGAATGTCGAAATTTGAGCAATGTGGGACTAACATTCATCCAATGATATGATGCCACTTGTCAAGCTATGAATGGATGATGGATGTGCAAGATTTGGGGTTTGTGCCAATAAATGAAAATATTTGAAATTCAAATTTGTTGAAATGCCATGCAAGAGGGAAGGGAAAATGCAATAAATGCCACTTGGCTCAACACAAAGGACATGTAAGATGAAGTTATTGCCTTGTTGGATGTACATGTTGACTTGGAATTTTTGAATTCAAATTGAGAGAATATTCCAAAAGATGCCTTGTGAGGAAAATAGAGATTTAATAAATGAATTAAATCTATTTTCATGTGCAACTTGCATTATTTAGAGGATGTGACATGAGATGAGATTAAACTAATCAAGGGTTAATTAATTTAACAGGAGATTTTAGATGATGTGACTTATTTGACTAGATTTATGGATTTATTTAAATCAAATAAGAGAGGAATATGATAAGAGGCTAATTAAATAAGAATTTTGATTTATTTAATTAAAAGAGATGGTGTTAGATTAAATCAAATAAGGTTTTAATTTATTTAATTTAATGGATAGACTTTAGAGATTTAATCAAATAAATTGATTATTTAATTAAATAGGGATAATTAGATCAGATGGATTGATTTAATTAACAAAAGAGATGACTTGATTAGATAAAATGATTTATTTAATCAAGAGTGGAATATTGATGAATTTAATCAAATAGGGGAATTTGATTAAATGGTTAGACCGAGGGATGATTCAGGAAGAAACGATGTTAGTAAGTCAAGATCAAATGCATGATGTCAATCAGTATATTTTATGTGTCTACACTTTGAAATGGTTGTTGAAGGCATTATTTTTAAAGGACTAAAACTAGATCTCTTGGATATCTTTCTAATGATGTAAAAAAGTCATAATTTTTACCATCGAACAAGGAGTTATGACCCTACCAAGTTGTGGTAGTAATGAATGGTATAGTTTATGTTTTTTGACCCAATATTTTGATGATGGAATCAGTTGGGGTGCCTTAGGTCTATTTGTATATGCTATTAGATCTCAAGTATGTTTTTTGCAGGTATTTTTATAGGAGTTATGAGATTTGATGATATTGAGTTGTAGTGCCCCTCATGTTGTTGTTGTTGTTGTTGTCCACCCTTAGCGGGCGCTTGATGGCTCCTGGAGGAACCCACGGCCTAATACTAGCCACCTTGAAACTTGAAGCCTGTTGGAGACGCACTACCAATCTATACACCTGTATGACCTCCTAGTGCCATGGCCAAATTCTCCTCTACCAAACAAGCCTTCTCTACTACCACCTCCATGGTCTTCAACTCGAAGACATAGACTACCCCACTGATATGAGCAATCAAACCCCTAATAAAATGATGCACCAACATAGCCTCATCATCGCCGATACCAACATATTGCTTAATCTCATAAAACCTATACTCATACTACTCCACCGACATAGCCATTTGTCTCAACTCATGAAACTCAGCAGCGCGACACTGTCTCCAGTGATCCGACAAGAAACAAGCTCTGAATCTCTCCATGAACATCTCCCAAGAAATTGAACCCATATCAAGGTGCAATTTATGTTCCTCCAAATGCCACCATGGAGAGGAAAAACCTCTAAGGTGCATGATGGCACATCATTCCTTGGTGTTGCTACCATACAGATGCATGGAAAAACACCTATCCAAATCGATCAACCAAGTCTTTGCCTCCAATCCACCACCAGAACCATCAAAAGTAGGAGGACATGCCCTCAAAAGATCCCTCATATGACCTACTGATATAGCCTCCTGCTTTGTTGAAACATCTCTCCTCCTAAGAGACCTTTCTCTTCCCTAACCACCTATTGATTACCCTCTTGTCTAGGGCCTAGGCAGACAAGAACCTCCTCAAGAAAATGATGCAACTAAACTCCCTCTAACTCTGGCTGATCCGGATTATGACCCCCACGTTCTTGATCATACTGGGAGCCCTATTGTTCCTCACGGTCACTCTCGTGGGAACTATGAGAAGGGGTGTTCTGGAGGTTAGCCCCACGACCTCTACCTCACCCTGACTTCGACCTCTA
The DNA here is from genome assembly GCA_007258455.2 of Sequoia sempervirens. Lineage (NCBI taxonomy): Eukaryota > Viridiplantae > Streptophyta > Pinopsida > Cupressales > Cupressaceae > Sequoia > Sequoia sempervirens. The sequence continues at coordinate 38,011,459 of VDFB02137365.1, forward strand.
GGAATCTTCCTAAAAAACACAAAAAGGGAAAAACATAAGCTCAAGATTCTAAGCACTAGGACAACATAATGGGTTCAAATAAAACTAGAGTACCCAGTGTTAGAACTTGGGCTCTGATACCAAGTGTAACACCCCGCCAAAGAACCCTAGAGGACAACACATCTAACTACAATAATGGCACTATTTATTTATTTTTAAAGAAATAACAAGAAAAGTAAATCATATCTCAACATAACATATAAGCTTAGCTATGTCCTCTAAGGTTCCATGACTACATTACTAGAAAAGCTATTACCAAGATCTAAACATACAACATGAATTAACTAACATCAAGAGTTAATTTTAAATCCCTCGCATTAAATGAAATAACACATACATTTCCATAATATAACATCAAATAAGTAACCATCAAAGATCATTTATAAAGAACCAGAAAGTACATTTACAAATTCCCTTTCATGAGGATACATCACTACATTGTTACAAGCTTACATCAATGCTTCCCTAAATACAATGGGAAGAATACATCAAGATTACATTACATGATACAAATGATATACAGGTTCAATACATAACATAAGCAACTATCTCCTCGAACTGATACAAGATCCAAAATCTGCTACATGAGGTACATCCTTCACGCACTCAAATGACAACAAGGAAAACCCCATGGATGAAAAAGCATAAACCTCCCGACCATGTGGAACCCTAAGGTCCACCCCCCGTGTTAGGAGATAACAATAAGGTCCCACCAAGCAGTCAAGAAGATAGAAGGCTAACCTAACAAGGCTAAACAAGACTCCAACACAACACATAACAACATGAACATCACATATTACAAACATCGCTCCCATAGGCATGTACACACAACAAAAAGGGGAAAATAAGACTAGGGAATGCTAGACTGCAATAGGGAAGAGTTTCATTGCATGGTCCAGGCATGGGTTACCCTGACAGTTTCTCACTAGACGTCGACCCCCATCTATAGTTACCCTGAGAGTCTCTCACTAGACGTTGGCCCCATAGGGTGACACATGTGGAACCAACATTCCTTTGTGAAGACAAGGAAGTTGATCTTGCCAACCAGGCCTTCTCAACCCATCCTTAGCCTAAACAAGCACTACAGGCATGGGTGAGGCATCCAATTATCTTAATTAGTGTGAAATCTACCCAACCCCCTAATTCATTAATTAGGTTATCACTGAATTAAGGAACTCTCAAATGGGTTACCCTGGACACCACTTTGGGTTTCAGCCCCCATTGAGAGCCACTCCCCCTACATGCAACTAGAGACCCAAAACAACAAACAGGGTAAAGCCATCTTGTACACTAAACAAACCCACAAGAAACACATACACAAAGCGAGGCATGGACCATCTCACTCACAAATCACAACTATAATAATGAATAAGCAGTGCAAGGCTAAAGACCCTCATGCACACATCTCAAGTATATTATCCACCATTTCTAAAATGAAATAATCATGAAATCCAAAATACAAGCTACTCCCCTAAGCCTCTGGAAGACCATTGTTAACCACTTAGCACAAAAGAACTCCCACATTGAATAGTAACCATTATCACCCCAAAATTTTAAGTAATCAAACACAAGGTTTCCTACAAGAAAAAATCCAATAGAATGATCATAATACACATGGTGGGTTTACTATTCAACTAATAAGTAGTTATAAAAGAAATCAACATTTTTAAGATCCTCAATAATTCACTTAGTTTAATCCTTCAATTATTTTCCTATAATTAAATCAACATCTATTAATAAATCATCCATTTTCACCTTATTAGTTTTAGCTTACATAACTATTTAATTGTAAGGCAACAATATTCTAAATAACTAAATTTTCAATGAATTTACAAATTAATTGTAATTTACTTTCATGTATACATATACATATAACAATATATATACACATAAGGTGGTATATATTTATATACATATATATATATGTGTGTGTGTGTGTGTATATATATAAATAATTATCTAAGTTGCTATTTTAGAATACAATACACCTAATCATACTGTATATACTGACATACATAAACATACAAATATATATATTTACATATACAGTTATATATTTAGTCGAATTCCAAAATGCATCGATTGAAATCATCGTTTAAAGTTGAAAGCAAAGCATAAAACTAAACTAACAATTACCAATCATAAAGTATTTCCATCGAACTTCAACAAGATATAACCATTGGATTCTATACACCATAAAAAATGTAGAGAATAACAACCATACTGAATATACAACAATTTACAAATTGAATGTTCAACAAATTCACAAGCTTACAGCATCATCAAACTATACATGTATATCCGGTTATCAACAATAATACAAACACATTGACTGATCAATACATTTGATCTCCAACACAAATTTATAGCATGATCGAATTCTATATGTGATTTGGTTTTTCCAAACACATCACAACATACTCAAATTTGAGAGGTAATCGATTTATAAACACCATAATACATAATATCTAAAGGCAGAATGTAGGGAAGGGCACATCATAGAAATATTGATTTAAATTTGGTGGTACTCATTTATTTTATCTACAGTAGAGAAGAATCGTAATACTTGAACTCCATCCATGAGATCATGCATACAAGAAATGGAGAAGTGATTCCTAATAGTAATTTTTAAAGTCTCTTGGACTAAAACACATGTTTGAGTCCCATCAATTTTAAACAACAAGAGCACTAAATTGGCAATATTGACATTCTCAAAGGTAAATATTTTCTTATTCCTTTGTCTTCCATATAAGTTATGGGTGGTAAGGAGAACTAAGAGGAATGTTGAATTCAAACACCAACTACACCGAAATATCAGGTGTGGCCAGGATGGGTAGGGCGCACGACCAACTTATAGGCCAATGATATTACACTCTCAACATAATAAGGCCAGGTACAAAGTATATCGACTGCAAGGGTTTTCTCTTAAAAGAAATTTAATGCAGATTTAGTGAAATATGAGGTATCAATATCACACAAGATATGCACATTGGTTGACATCGCTCAAGAATTCAAGTAAATTGAAACCTACAACAAAAATATGGGTCACGGAAAGGAGAGGCAAACATACTGCTTCAGTTAAGAAGGAACGGGTGATAGGTTAGCTTGGCGGCATCAAATGCTAGGCATACAGAAATACAATACATAATAAGGGTTCCATTGATAATGTATACCCATCAAATGGTATTGCGATACTCAAAACATCAAAGTAAATACAAAAACTGGCAAGAATTATATGTGCTACATGCAACATCAAGCACAACACCAGAATATAAAATGCAGTTTATGAAAGGGAATCGCCATACAAAACTGAATAACAATGCAAACATGGCCATCGAATTGTCCAAACATAAAATGGTATCAATGAAATGAAATCACAATACCCAATATCGGATTCAAGCATAGAAATAACCATTGAAAGGAATCGACATACTCAGCAATGCATAAAAATGTATGGCATAAACATCATTATACACAGTATTCAAGAAGACACTACGTCCACAAACACATTCAACCATTCAAGTAATCATTTCAACAGATAAGAGAGGGAAAATTCGTTTGCATTAAATGGAGAAGCAAAATAAAGAACAAAATACAAAACCAACTTGGATTCCAACACGAGCTGAGACAGAATCCAATGTCGAGACCAATCTTCTATAGCAAGAAAAACTCTTCGAAACCCCCAATCAATTTTTTTTGAATCAGACAACAAAATGCCTTTATTCTACACAAATTTCCTTGCAGACGAAAATTTTCTTTTCGAAAAACCAAAATCAATAATCCTCCATAATCCATATCTCTCCAAAATATAACTATTTTTTTTAAAAAGAAGTTGTTAGATTTTTGAAAACAAAAATCAAATAAAAATCTCACAAAACAACAAGTTTCTATTCTACAAACAATTCAAAGTCACGCATGTGCTCCAACACAATCTTTTTCTATCTTTTTAATTGTCTATATTGCTTATCCATTATCACCTTCTGTTTTTTTTTTAATATTTTATTTCATATTATAATATTTTCCCAGATTTTTAATTTATTATAATCCCTTCATTAATAATAAATATATTTATATTTAGTTGTCAAAATACTTTTTAACTTAATAATTTAATTTAATAAATTAATTAACCAAGCACAACTTATATATCTATTTCTCCACATATTCTAGTTAATAATTTATTTAATTCATCAATTAATCAAAACAATCATTATTAACAAATTTAATTTAAACAACTAAATATGAATAATAATCACCTAAGCATGAACAAGGTAAAAAACGAGACCAACTGACCACAAACAACATACAAGACTGACGGGGTGACTAACTGGATACTCATTCTCTTCGAGGATGATGACTAGGGTAGGGTACCATACATTATCTCCATTCAACAATTTACATTGGGTTTAAGGCACACTTTGACACGTCCCAAATTTTGATACTGTTTATTCTTGCTTTACTTTGCTTTACATGGACATGATAGATAATTGAATGTGTGTGTGGTAGACTATGCAGTAATAATGTGGTATATTTGAGTAATGAAATATGAAATGTTACTTTGATTTTAGGAAAGTCAAATGCATAGTATGCGGTTTTATTTTGAATATGATGAAAATGGAAGATGTTATTTGAATTCATAAGTTCTAATGTTTTTGAGTTATATCTTTATGTGGATACTAATTTATTGATGTGTACCTGAGGGTATTGAGATGCAGGTCGTTGAAGACCAAGGGTGTGGCTAAGGAGAGAAAGCTAGCTTCTTGGAAGGGTACAACAAGAATGAAACTCTCGCATACACACACGCGCATGTAGTGTCATTTAGATGCATCTAATTTAATTAAATGCATAAATGTGTGTAGAAAAAAATGAAAAACAAAATCTTTAAAGAGGGGAAAATTAATTTAATTTGAATTTCAAGATTAGGGTATTGCAAAAAAATTAAAAACAAAATCTTTAAAGAGGGGAAAAGGATAACGAAATTGCACATTAGTTTTCTTGATCTTCTTTCTCCAAAAGAAATGAATAATGAAATTGGCACAGTAGAGTAGGAATTATTCTACATATTCCTTTGAATTTGAAAAAAAACAAGAAAAGCCAGGGGTTGCACTGTGAAATCAAGAAAAAGTAAAAGGGAAATACGCAGAGAAGGAGACTTCCAAAAGACAGGAGCGAGGGTACAAGAAGAGGAAAACTCTTTTGGGAAAGCGAATACCAGGTTCTCCTTATTATCTTCAATGTTTTTCTTTTGCAAAAATAAAAATGATTGTCTATAAATAATCTTTTACTCTTTCAATAATGATTTCTAAATGCACCTATATTTTTGAAAGATAAATAAAGCTCCTCACTGCATGGAAATTTCACATTTCTCATTTACTTTTATATAAAATCTTTTATCTTTTTTTCTTTTCTCTGTAATGAGCCTTAAGCAAAGATATTTGGAATTGCCTTTATGCAATTGTATGTGTGAAGTTGAATATAGTTGTATTTTGTTTCTTCTTCCCAAGTTGGGGATTGAAATATTGGATCTGTAAATAAAATAATTCTTTAAATATTTAAAATTATATATATACATATATACATGGAAATTGCAACACACACACACACACTATATATATAGAGATTTAATACTGGAAAGTTAATATGGAGCTGCATATGGCTATGTATTTTCTTTTAAACTGTTGTGGACTTGGTGTGTTCAAAGGGAGTCGAGAGGAAGGCTTACGCCTACCCTTCTCACCAACCCCCTGTCGTTGCCACCTTGAGGGAGGTTGCCGGTGGGGGCAACGTCCCTCCACAGGCCGAAGCCTATGGAGAAGGCACTGCCTCCCACAGGCAGCGCCTTCCTTATGGGAGGTTGATAGTGGTATGTTTAAGTTGTTGAATCTTTGAAAATTTTAATCTCCATCATTCGCTAAACATTGCAATTTTATAATGGACTATAAATATAAATAGATATATAAATATATATATATACTCATATATATTTGCATATATATGTATATATATATATATATATTTATATATATATGTATATATATATATTTATATATGTATATATATATATTTATATATATGTATATATATATATATATATATATTTATATACATACACCATTATTGACTCTATTAAATTGTAAATGACTGAACTATATTTCTTCCCCAATCTAGACCATTCTTGGTGAAATTATTTCGAGTATTTTTTTGGAAATTATTCCTTTGTACAGAGAAGATTAATAAGCTTGAGAATAAATAAATAAATACATAATCTTGAATGTTTTATTTTTACTATATAACTACAGTGTATTTATAATGTGTAATTCTTTTTGTTTATCAATATTACCGTTGGATTTTCTTTCAACTAGAGAGTAAGTCAAACCTTATTGTATTTACCACCTTATGAAATTAAGGTTTAGTGAATGAGCATAACCACATAAATATATGACAATAAATATTTACCTTTTTTTGTGTGTTTTAGTTATATCTTCCGTCAATCAGGGAAGCTATTCACCTTTGTGGTTAAAAAAGTATATCTTTGAATGTATGATGATTTGAACTTATAAAAGTAAATTATATAGATAAGTGTACATAAACATATATAGGGAAATTAAACTTATATATATATATACTTAAGTGTGTGAATGTGTTGGTTTTTATTTCCAAACTAGAAAAGACAAATTACTTCCCCCCTATTTTTTTCTTTTTTTACTATTAGATGATTCATTACTACATTAGATTGTTATTTCCGTATTCTGAAAAGGCACTAGAATTAGAATATTGGTTTTACTTTTATCGGTAAATATCTAATTGTTAAATTTCTGATGGGAGGGACACAAAATTTCTTGTTAATTAGTAAATTCTTTAATTACTTCAATAGATCTATGGAAAATGTTTTACTGCAAGGTCAAATAATCTTTCACTAAATGGGATTAGTTCTTATCTATAAGTGTTTATTTTCAAAATCAATGCTAGTTTATTATTTATTTATTTGATCAAACTTATTTTGCAAAAACCAGTTTATGGTAAAACAAAGAACATATGTGATGTAATTATTTGTGAGTGATTTTCTATGCAAGGAAATAGTGAACTGTGGAATATTATATGTTTGCCTTAAATATGCTAGATTCGTATGCATTTTATGAGAATTATGTGAAATTTATGCATTTATGAGTAGACTTATGAGATAGGATGCCAAAGGTGGACCCACAGAGACAATAGTTTTACCTTTTCTAAAACTATCATTTTATTTTTGTTTATGCTTGGCAAAGCACATGTACCATTGAAATAGATGGAATTTAAAAGCCTAGATTTAAATGTTATATGGTCTCTGCCACCTCCTGTTTGCAAGAAATATGTTATTCTAAGTATAGGAATGCATATAGGTATTAGGCTTGCATCGAGAGTTCCCTCCTGCTGTGTTGTTCTAGGTTGCTAGGCTCCTCGTGCAAGGTCAGGGATTTCTTCGAGATAGGAAGAAACATAGGGAAGTCATGTGCTTCGTGGTTGGGTGGAAAAGGCACCTTAATCGCACTCTTGGCCTCAGCGCAAGAAGACCCATGGAGTCAAGGCAGATGAGGATCAAAGATTCACTTTGTTGTGGATATATCTCATATACTATTTTTGTATGGCTTGCACAACCAATTTATACATTGTATCTTTATTTTCATGGACATGTATCATTGATGTAAACTTGTTATGTATCATTGAAATAGATGAATTGTAACACCCTTATTGGTGTATGTTGATTGATAACTCATTTATGAAATAGCCTTGAGAATTTAAGAATAATTCATGTTTTGGTTGTATTTATTTCACTTTACTTGAAACGTATGTAATTCATGAAAGTACTTTGTATGGAATGGAAATATTTCAATCTTTACATTTTGGTATCAAAGCAACAAGGTTCAACTCTAGGACCTATGCCTAATTATGCTTAATGTTATGTTTTACCAAGGTAATTCCTGATAGATGTTAGATACACCTATTAATGGGAAGGAGGATCCCGTGGTGATCCCAATGATAAGTTGGATCATATTTTGGCCATATTGAGTAGACAAGAGGCCAGGATTGATATTCTAGAGCAGGACATGCAGACAGGACCAACAAGTTGAATCCTGGTGAAAATGAAAATAACAGGAATGAAACAAATGGAGAAAACCCTGAGACTGAAAGAAATCAAAGTAAGCTAGGGAAGGTAGCTAAAGAATTGGGTAAGGACCTCAAGAAGGTCGTTCCGCCAAATTTTGATGGGAAATCTTTTGGGGATGGAGTAAAAGCTTGGGTGATTGAAATGGAGAAGTACTTTGCCCTATAGAACTTGTCTGATGAAACTAAGGTTGAATGGGCATCATACCAGCTCACCAGTGAAGCTTCCACTTGGTGGGAGAATGAAAGAGTTGATAAAAAAAATTTGCATGGCAAGGTAACTTGGGATCAATTCTTATAGTTGTTCAGAAAGAGGTGGCTACCATAGTCCTATTTTGACAAAAAGATGATAGAAATCCAGACTCTCATTCAAGGAGGAATGACAATGACACAATATTGGGAGAAATTTTCTCACTTGCTTAAGTACGGACCCCAGTACCAACATGATGAGAGGTTTTGGATTCGAAAATTCATTCTAGGGCTTAGGCCTCAAATTGGAAATGAGGTGGACATGTATAATCCTTCCACCATGGATGAGGCCTTTGAATTGGCAATTAAGCAGGAACATAAATTGCAACAAGTTGCAAACTACAAGAAAAGTAGAGATGTGAAGTATGGCAATAAGAAATCCCAAAGAAATTGCCAGGGTAATAGTAATTAGGGTAATCAAAGTAACAAGGGAAATTAGAGCAATCAAGGAAATCAGGGTAATAATAGCAAGCAGATCAGAAATCTAAAAAGGGGTAGTAGTTCTCAAGATCAAAATGATGGGAATTAGGGCAGCAATAAGAGGGCTAATTACAATAAAAACAACAATAACAGGAGGGATTTTTCTGATAGGCCTAAAGCACCCCATGGAGGTTGTTATACTTGTGGTGGTGAGCACTATGCCAGTGTGTGCCCTCAGAGGGTGAATAGGCAGAATAATAGGAATCAACATCATATTCATGTGGCGGTTGATAATTGCCAAGCCGATTACCAGGCTACACCTATCCATCTATCGGGTAAACTTTTTGGATGCCCTATTTCTATTTTGATTGATACTTATGCCACTGATAGTTTTGTGGATCCTCATGTTGTATCTAGATTATCTGTTAAGTTGGGTTATATTAAAAATTTATGGAAAGTTTAGTATGGAAACCTAGTAGAGAGGAAGGTGGAGCAATGCCTAGCTTATAGTGAACTTGAACTCCCTAGTTTTGAAACACGGGTCAATTTATATGTAGCACCTTTGGGGTCTTATGATGTAATTTTGGGGATAAATTGGCTTACCGAACATAAGGCCCTTGTTGATTGCGAAGAGAAAACTGTGAAGTGTCTTGATGATCAGGGAAATCATGTTGAAATTTGTGGTGTAAAAAGGCCTTTAGAGCTCAGGCAGGTCTCTGCCATGCAGTTAAAGAAGGCAAGCCGAAAGGGGTGCACTATTTATGCAATAAAAGTCAGGGACCTTAAGGAGACAAAGTCATCAGTCAATGACCATCCCATTCTAAAAGAATTCTAGGATGTTTTTCCTAACGAGCTGACTGAGCTACCGCCTAAGCGAGTATTTGAATTCTCAATAGACTTGCAACCTAGAGCTGAGCCTCAGTCTAAGGCACCGTACAGGATGAACACCACAAATTATATGAACTGAAGGCCCAGTTGGAGGAATTGTTGAATCAAGGTTTTATAAGGCCAAGTGTGTCGCCATGGGGAGCTCCTGTTATATTTGTGAAAAAGAAGGATGGGACCTTGAGGTTGTGCATTGATTACAGGATGCTCAACAAGGTTACCATTAAGAATAAATATATGCTCCCTAGGATTGTTGATCTGTTCGATCAGTTAAAAGGGGCCAAGGTATTCTCAAAAATTGATCTAAGATCGGGATACCATCAACTAAGGATAAAAGATAAAGATATTCACAAGACTGCTTTCAGGACGAGATACAGACACTATGAATTCATGGTGTTAACGTTTGGGATAACTAATGCCCCTGTAGCCTTTATGAATCTAATGAACAATATCTTTCGGGACTACCTGGATGATTTTGTCCTAATCTTCCTCGATGATATTTTAATATATTCTAAGTCAGAGGAAGAGAATGACAAGCACTTGAGGATAGTGTTATAGTGACTAAGATATCATAAGTTATATGGAAAATTTTCTAAATGTACCTTTTATAAATCTATGGTGCACTATTTGGGGCACATTATTTCAGCTAATGGGATAGTAGTGGACCCAGATAAGATCAAGGAAATCTTAGAGTGGTTAGCACTGTAAAATGTTTTTGAAGTCTGAAGCTTTATGGGGCTTGTCAGTTATTTCAAGAGGTTTGTCCAAGGGTTCTCAACAATTGCAACACCCATTACCGCACTCCAAAGAAAGGGAAAGAAATTTGAGTGGAGTGAAAAATGTGAAAAATCTTTTCAGTTGCTAAAAGAGAAACTCACTTCTGCACCTATTTTGGTTGTGCCTAATCTGAATGGGAATTTCACAGTAATTATAGATGCATTAGGAGAAGGTGTAGGAGCAGTTCTCATGCAAGAAGGACAAGTGGTGGCATATGAATCCAGAAAATTGAAACAACATGAAGTAAATTATGCACCACATGATTTAGAGTTAGCAGCCATAGTACATGCTCTTCAGATGTGGAGGCACTACCTCTTAGGGAAGCCCTTTGAGTTAAAAATAGATCATGTCGGATTGCATTATATCTTTACTCAACCCAACATGAATGTTCGTCAAAGGCGATGGTTGGAATTTCTGAGTGAGTGTGACTTTGGCATCGAGTATATTAAGGGAAAGGAAAACAAGGTAGAGGATGCCTTGAGTAGGAGAAGACATCTTGCAGCCATGGTTACAATAAAATCCAATTTCAGGCAATAGGTGATTCAAGCCTTACCAGGGGATGAGCATTATGAAAGGGTGAAACAGGCCCTAGAGCAGGATCCTTCGGATTACAGATATGTGGGTTATGTGTTTGAGACCAATGGACTCTTGAGGTTACAAGGTTGTATATATATATTCCTAATTTTGTAGGACTGAGAGAGTTGGTGCTAGAGAAATTCCATAATGCACCATATTCAGGGCACCCCGATGTGACTAAAATGATAGAGGGACTCAGGCCATTATACTTCTGGCCAGGACTCAAGAAAGATGTAACTGCATTTGTAGCCCGATGCTTGGAATGCCAACGAGTTAAGGCTAAGCATGTGCATCCAGCGGGACTTCTATACCCACATAGGGTGCTAGAATATAAGTGGCAGGTGATAACTATGGTCTTTATTCAGGGGTTTCCTATGACTAGGAAAGAACATGATACTATCTTAGTTGTGGTGGAAAAATTGACAAAAGTAGCCCATTTCATCCTTGGGAATCTCAAGGATGGTTTGTTGGTTTTGGCAAGAAATTTTGTGCAAGAGATTTTCCGACTACACAGAGTGCCAGAGATGATCATTTCAGATCATGACACTCGGATGACTTCCAGATTCTGGACTACACTGAACTCTTCCCTAGGAACCAAATTGAATTTCAATTATGAATATCATCCTCAGACCAACAGTTAGTTAAAGAGGGTGAACCAGGTAGTGGAGGATCTCCTCCAAATGTATTGCATGGAACAACAGAAAAATTAGGAGGAATATTTTCCTTTAGTGGAGTTTTCTTACAACAAATCCTATCACGCCTCTTTGGGTATGGCACCTTTTGAGGCTTTGTATGGTTGTAAATGTTGTACACCCATCAGTTGGGATAGGGTGGAAGACAAGATTGTAATTGGACCTGAAATATTGAGAGAGATGGAAGATCAAATGAAGCTCATCAAAGAAAATTTGAAGCAAGCTTCAGATCGACAGAAGAGTCTTGCAGATAAGAACAGGACTTTTAGACAATTTTTTGTGGGAGAGAAGGTCTTTTTGAGAGTTCGGCCGCAAAATAGTTCAATCTCTTTCGGTAAGAACTCAAAGCTAGCCCCTAGATTTGTTGCACCCTTTATGTCTTGGAGGTTGTTAATCCAATTGCATACAGGCTTGCTCTGCCACCAACTCTATCCTAGATCCACAATGTCTTTCATGTCTCAGTGCTTAAGCCCTATCATCTAGATGTACTGCATATCCTTGATTGGCGTGCCTTGCAGGTACAGTACCTAGGAGTGATGCGGGTGGAGCCCGTCAAGATACTGGAAGAGCGCAACATTAAGTTGCATAATTGAGATATTATGCAGTATAGGGTCTAGTGGGATCAATATTCGGTGGATAATGCCACCTGGGAGAATGCAGGGGACATTGACAGATTATTTCCTCATTTGAGATTCTAGTTACTTTATATTTCATGCATATTATGACTCTTGGTATAATGGATATTCTAGACTCTCTTGTGTGTTTGTGATAAGACATCGGGATGATGTCTCTTCCAAGTGGGGTAGGATGACACATCCCAGATTTTGATACTGTTTATTCCCGCTTTACTTTTCTTTACATGGACATGACAGATAATTGAGTGTGTGTGTGGCAGACTATGAAGTAATAATATGATATATTTGAGTAATGAAATATGAAATGTTACTTTGATTTTAGAAAATTTGAATGCATAGTATGCGATTTTATTTTGAATATGATGAAAATGGAAGATGTTATTTGAATTCATAAGTTCTAATGTTTTTGAGTTATATCTTTATGTGGATACTAATTTATTGATGTGTACCTGAGGGTATTGAGATGCAGGTCGTTGAAGACCAAGGGTGTGGCTAAGGAGAGAAGGTTAGCTTCTTGGAAGGGTACAACAAGAATGGAACTCTTGCATACACACACGCGCACGTAGTGTCATTTAGATGCATCTAATTTAATTAAATGCATAAATGTGTGTTGTCTGAATGTTATTTAATTTGGAAATGAAAATGTGATCAAAATAATCTAAAGTAATTTAAAAGAATTTAATTATGCAATTAAATGCACGTGTTGATTGATAAAACAATTTTGAAAATTAAACATTGGATGGTAAATTGTTAGTTATTAGTGGTGTAATACTTTATTTACAGTGAAGTGGTATGTATTTACTTATTTATTTTGAAATGAATAACTATTGTGAAATTAAAAGTTAATTTTCGATGAAGAAAAAGATGCATCGGGAAAATGAATTTAATTTGAATTTCAAGATTAGGGAATTGCAAAAAAATTAAAAATTAAATCTTTAAAGAGGGGAAAAGGATAACGGAATTGCACATTAGTTTTCTTGATCTTCTTTCTTCAGAAGAAATGAATAACGAAATTGGCACAGTAAAGTAGGAATTATTCTGCATATTCTTTTGAATTTAAAAAAAAAACAAGAAAAGTCAGGGGTTGCACTGTGAAATCAAGAAAAAGTAAAAGGGAAATACGCAAAGAAGGAGACTTCCAGAAGATAGGAGCGAGAGTACAAGAAGAGGAAAATTCTTTTGGGAAAGCGAATACCAAGTTCTCCTTATTATCTTCAATATTTTTCTTTTGCAAAAATAAAAATGATTGTCTGTAAATAATCTTTTACTCTTTCAATAATGATTTCTAAATGCACCTATATTTCTGAAAGATAAATAAAGCTCCTCATTGCATGGAAATTTCACCTTTCTCATTTACTTTTAGATAAAATATTTTATCTTTTTTTTTTCTTTTCTTTGTAATGAGCCTTAAGCAAAGATATTTAGAATTGCCTTTATGCAATTGTATGCATGAATCTGAATCTAGTTGTTGTATTTTGTTTCTTCTTCCCCAATTGGGGATTGAAATATTGGATCTGTAAATAAAATAATTCTTTAAATATTTAAAATTATATATATATGGAAATTACAACACACACACACACACACACACACATATATATGTAAATGTATATATAGATTTAATACTGGAAATTTACTCTAGAGCCTTGTACGACTATGTATTTTCTTTTAAACTATTGTGGATTCGGTGTGTTTCAAAGGGAGTCGAGAGGAAGGCTTACGCCTACCCTTCTCCCCCACCCCCTGTTGTCGCCACCTTGAGGGAGGCTGTCGGTGGAGGCAACGTCCCTCCACAAGCCAAAGCCTATGGAGAAGGCGCTACCTCCCACAGGCAATGCCTTCGTTATGGGAGGCTAGCAGTGGTTGTGTTTAAGTTGTTGAATCTGTTAAAATTTTAATCTCCATCATTCGCTAAACATTGTAATTTTATAATGGATTATAAATATAAATAGATATATAAATATATATATATACTCATATATATTTGCATATATGTATATATATATATATTTATATTTATATACATACACCATTATTGACTCTATTAAATTGTAAATGACTGAACTATATTTCTTCCCCAATCTGGAACTTTCTTGGTGAGATTATTTTGAGTATTTTTTTGGAAATTATTCCTTTGTATAGAGAAGATTAATAAGCTTGAGAATAAATAAATAAATACATAATCTTGAATGTTTTATTTTTACTATATAACTACAGTGTATTTATATAACTACAGTGTATTTACAATGTGTCATTATTTTTGTTTATCAATATTACCATTGGATTTTCTTTCAACTAGAGAGTAAGTCAAACCTTATTGTATTTATCACCTTATGAAATTATGGTTTAGAGAATGAGGATAACCACATATAAATATATGACAATAAATATTTACTTTTTTTGTGTGTTTTAGTTATATCTTTCGTCAATCAGGGAAGCTATTCACCTTTGTGGTAAAAAAAAGTATATCTTTGAATGTATGATTTGAACTTATAAAAGTAAATTATATAGATAAGTGTACATAAACATATATAGGCCAATTAAACTTATATATATATATATATACTTAAGTGTGTGAATGTGTTGGTTTTTATTTCCAAACTGGAAAAGACAAATTACTTCCCCCCTATTTTTTTTTCTTTTTTTACTATCAAATGATTCATTACTACATTAGATTGTTATTTATGTATTCTGAAAAGGCACTAGAATTAGAATATTGGTCTTACTTTTATCAGTAAATATCTGATTGTTAAATTTGTGATGGGAGGGACACAAAATTTCTTGTTAATTAGTAAATTCTTGAATTACTTCAATAGATCTATGGAAAATGTTTTACTGCAAGGTCAAATAATCTTTCACTAAATGGGATTAGTTCTTATCTATAAGTGTTTATTTTCAAAATTCATGCTAGTTTATTATTTATTTATTTGATCAAACTTATTTTGCAAAAACCAGTTTATGGTAAAACAAAGAACATATGTGATGTAATTATTTGTGAATGATTTTCTATGCAAGGAAATAGTGAACTGTGGAATATTATATGTTTTCCTTAAATTTGCTAGATTCGTATGCATTTTATGAGAATTATGTGAAATTTATGCATTTATGAGTAGACTTCCGGGATAGGATGTCGAAGGTGGACGCACAGAGACGATAGTTTTACCTTTTCTAAAACTATCATTTTATTTTTGTTTATGCTTGGCAAAGCACATGTACCATTGAAATAGATGGAATTTAAAAGCCTAGATTTAAATGTTATATGGGTCTCTACCACCTCTCGTTTGCAAGAAATATGTTATTCTAAGTATAGGAATGCATATAGGGATCAGGCTTGCATCGAGAGTTCCCTTCTGCTGTGTTGTTTCAGGTTGCTAGGCTCCTCGTGCAGGGTCGGGGATTTCTTCGAGATAGGAAGAAATCCGGGGAAGTCATGTGCTTCGTGGCTGGGTGGAAAAGGCACCTTCACCGCACTCTTAGCCTCAGTGCAAGAAGACCAGTGGATTCAAGGTGGATGAGGATCAGAGATTCACTTTGTTATGGATATATCTCATATACTATTTTTGTATGGCTTGCACAACCAATTTTTACATTGTATCTTTATTTCCATGGATGTATCATTGATGTTTTTGTTATGTATCATTGAAATAGATGAATTGTAACACCCTTATTGGTGTATGTTGATTGATAACTCATTTATGAAATAGCCTTGAGCATTTATGAATAATTCATGTTTTGGATGTATTTATTTCACTTTACTTGAAACATATGTAACTCATGAAAGTACTTTGTATGGAATGGAAATCTTTCGATACTTACACGCTTAGACCTATCAATTCAGATGGAGTCGATGCCTAGTACCTGCAACCTACAACACACAAAATGATCGAGCATATACATAATCAAACAATCAGACACACCGTGAAAGGAAATCACAATGTAGTAGGGTACTCACAAGTGATTAATGTGACACTGTCCCTTTCACCAAAACACATCAAAAAAGTAACCACATTAACGCATAACAATAAATTACATGGGAAACAAGATAAGAGTAATCACCGAATAATCGCATAATAACCAAGATCAAATAAACACATAATGCTCATAATAAGATTAATCCACATAATCAAATAAGTCCACATAACAGTCATAACATGTGTATAACTCAAGCAAAAGAAGTATCATCAAAGTATCATCAAGCATTATCGTAGTCGTGGGTCCAACATCAACAAAATGTCATAATGTTTGTCCTAATAGAACAACTATTTCTAACAGAAAATAGCATGAGGGGCACTACATGAGCAATCTAAATGACAATGAGAAATCTGAAAAATTGCACCACGGGATGGGACAAATGAACCAGGTAGAGGTTTAGATGCGTGATTCAACTAAGGAAAAATGGATGATAGTTCATTTTTCAAAGTAGAATTGGTTGTGTGATAATCTAAGATAGTTGTCCCACTTTGTGCTACAATTGTGCCACTCTTTGTTGCAATTACACAACTTTGTGATGTAATTGTGCCACTCTATGTTGTAATTGCACCACTACAAGCTACAATTGTGCCAATTGGAAACAAATACATCATTTTGACTTAAAACTAAGTTTTTGAGTTTTCTATGACAAATATTTGCATAAAAGGATGAATAGTTGCATGATAGAATAGATAAGTGTGAGTTTTTTAGGTTTATTACATTATTTTTAGTATTTTTAGTCTAATTTGATTTTTTTTAGCAAAGTTAGAAAGAAAAACACATCACATAATAGACATGATAGTTGTTGAAATTTCAAGGTGACAGGCTAAATGGTATCATTAGTCTAAACAAATAAGACACTCCAAAATATATAGCCTAACTAGTATACAAGGTGTGTCCCACTAGTAAGGGGTCATCAATAAAATATTGTAGAAGACCATAGATACATGGCTCCACTCTCAAAGAGGGATAGCTAGGTCTCCAATTCCACAAGGGCTCACCTTCCTCCTTCCCTTGTAGGTTTGTACACCTCCAAAATGATTCTATCTCACCCTAAGATGGTACATGTTGGGTAACTCTGTGCATGATGTTGTATACTACACCCCACTAGCAGTAACATCCAAAAGGTCTTAAGGCTTCTAAATAACAATGGTTCGTAGTGGGACTATGAACAGTTATCTCGTTTGAGGATGTTTGAGTCGAGGGGGGTCTCCACTCTTCTCTTCACCTATACACATATCGACAGACCAAGGGTCACAAGGCTTGGCTTAGAGGACGTTGACCACACCTTAGGGTACAACTTTCATTCTCCCCCTTTTATATACCCCATGATAAATGTGGTTGAGGTCATCCTTGGGGTGATGAAATCCCCAAGGAGGGCCCCTATTGAAATTAAAAAGGAAAATAATATTTTTTTATCCCCAAGATCATACTAGACGTGAGGGGAGAGCATCCACAAATTATTAGTGTAGAAGTTGAAAAACCAACTTCACAGTCCCTAAGAATCACCTGCAAGCAATCACCTATCACATGCAACAGATATTCAGAACAAAAAAAAAGATGTTTTGTAAACCCTCAGAGCAAGTTTGTGCAAGCAAAAATCAACATAATTTGATTATTGAATGTAATTGTTTTACAAATAATACAAAAGCCTTCAAAAAGGAAATGATGCAATAAAGCAAGAAAAAACAACCCTAATCTTATCTTGAGAAAAAAGACAACTCAATAAGATAAGGATAAGAATTAACTTAGGAAATAAAATATGCCTAAGTAAACTTATGCTAAAGTGTAATTAAATAATTAATTACACCAACACCCCCCCCCCATAAGTGCAGTTTAGGGAGAAGCAAATTATTATGCAAAGATGAGTCTCGGCAACAAGGTCTGATCAGGTACTCATTTACAAATGCAATGATGAGGTAGAGAAGGAAAACCCAAAAGTTACACCTCCCGGAGTGAAAACAACAACTTCTGGCTTTGACACCTGCGAAAAAAGATGGTTCAATGCTCTACACAGATCTTAGACCTATTTTTTCAAAAAAAATTACTAGGTATCTGATATTTCTGTTTGATCTTAGCCTTTACCTTTTCAGTTATTTTTTTGGGAGGTGTGCAATCAGGCTATTTTTTTGAGATCAGCGAGCATTGTTTTTTTATTTGAGAGTATATATTATTGTTTTTTGTCATGGATTTACATAATATTGCACCCCTTACTCCATTCAACTATTTTGGTTGGAAAAAATAAATGGAGATTCATTTGAAACACAAAGGGTTGTATAGGGTAACCATGGGTACATAAATTGAACCTACAGGTGCTACTAAAAAGAGAAAATGGTTTAATAGGTGTGATGAAGCTTATGGTACATTATGTTGGTCTCTTTCATCTGACCTTCTTTTTCACATTGAGTCTTGCACTACACCAAATGAGATGTGGACTACTTTGGAGTCTTTGTTTGGGAAGCAGGATATTATGAGAGGGTTTCAGTTAGAGAATGAGCTTATTGGCTTAAATCCTAGGGATTTTGACAGCATCCAGGAGTTTTTCACCAAACTCAAGTCTCTTAGATTACAGTTGTCACAGTGTGGTGTTCAGAAAGAAGACTCTCAGTTGATATTGTCCATTCTTTCTAAGCTTGGACCAAATTATTCAGTTTTTGTATCTACCTTTTATGCCACTAGGGATGCACTTGGTACGAGATTCACTATGTCATCTATTGATGACTTTTTTTCATCTCTCACTCGAGAGCAAGCTAAGTTAGCAAGCATGGGCACGGTGAAACCTTCTTTCTCTTCACAAGCACTTATTGCATCACAGGAGACCAGAGATCAGAAGGCTTCTACAGGAAAAGGCAAGAAACATAAACAAAAGGATTCCAAACCTCATGAGCAGCAAAAGGAGTCATCAGATTCATCCTCCTCTTCTAAGGGGAAATCATCTAGGAAGGAGAAGGGTCCATGTGCATATTGCAAGAGGGAAGGACATGTAGAACATAATTGTTACAAGAAGGACATTAATGAGCTGAAACATCTTCAAAAATATCATATTGATTTGCCTTCTAAGATGTCTGCATCATCCTCTTCTCCTCATTCTTCTTCTTCAGAGCAGCATAACACAGGAACAACTGGTTTACATACTTCATCAGATATGAAGGGACATGCTCTTTGTGCTTCTTCAGGTATTGGATCAGGGAGATGGCTTCTAGATTCAGGAGCATCTCATCATATGGCTTCTTCACAGTCTATGTTCACTTCCTTTGAGCCTTGCACTATGTCTCCCATTTTGATGGGAAACAACACTTACATGAGTGTTACAAGGAAGGGGTTTATTAGTTTTGGGGATCACTCCTTTCAGGATGTCTTGTGTGTCCCTCACTTGACAAACAACCTTCTTTCCATTTATCAGATCACACATGGAGGCACTGGGAGATCTATGGAGTTCACACCTGATTCGGTTATAATCAGAGACTTGGAGAGTCGATCAGTTATTGCTACTAGGATAGTGGATCACTCATCTCGGTTGTATTCCTTCACTGATTTTGCTACTAGTAGTGCTTCTATTTCTACAGTTGTTCCTCACACTTCTAGTGTGCATCATCATTCAGAGGAGAGATTTGGCCTCTTGAACATTGGAGTTCTCACTTCGGATCCTGTTCTCAAGCCTTCCATTCCATCTCCTCCACCTCTTGTTGCTTCTTTTGTTTCAGTGCAACAGGATCTAGTTGATCATACATCTTTGGAGGTTTCTATTGAGTCTTCACCTACTTCGGCTTCTTCATTTGTTGAGGTCACACCTGCTTCTGTGGAGACATCTTGAGCTGCATCTTCTTCACCTTCAGAGATTGCTTTCATTCGGCCTCTTCCCTCTCACTTCTTTTAGGAAATGCAGTTTCTTCACTTCTTTTGGAGTTACTTCATTTTGGGAGGGATCTATGGTCTCTTTCTTCCTCTCTTCTGGGGGGATTCATTTATGTATCTTTGTGATGGATGATGTCCTGGGGGGGTCTTATGGAGTCCTTTGTCTTTCATCACTTAGTTTATTGCATTCTATTTTGGGGAGGAGTTTTGTTCCCATGTGGTTTTCTTCTTTACCCCATTTGATTTAGTTTGCATTGCATTTGTAAATGAGTACCTGATCAGGCCTTGTTGTCGGGACTCATATTTGCATAATAATTTGCTTCTCCCTAAGTTGCACTTATGGGGGGTGTTGGTGTAATTAATTATTTAATTACACTTTAGCATAAGTTTACTTAGGCATATTTTATTTTCTAAGTTAATTCTTAACCTTATCTTATTGAGCTGTTTTTTTGCTCAAGATAAGATTAGGGTTGTTTTCTCTTGCTTTATTGCATCATTTCCTTTTTGAAGGCTTTTGTATTATTTGTAAAACAATTACATTCAATAATCAATTATGCTGATTTTTGCTTGCACAAACTTGCTCTGAGAGTTTACATAACGTCTTTCATTTTCGCTCTGAATATCTATTGCATGTGATAGGTGATTGCTTGCAGGTGATTCTTAGGGACTGTGAAGCTAGTTTTTCAACTTCTACATGGTATCTTCACAGTCCCCAAGAATCACCTGCAAGCAATCACCTATCACATGCAACAGAAATTCAGAACAAAAAAGAAAGATGTTCTGTAAACCCTCAGAGCAAGTTTTTGCAAGCAAAAATCAGCATAATTTGATTATTGAATGTAATTGTTTTACAAATAATACAAAATCCTTCAAAAAGACAATGATGCAATAAAGCAAGTAAAAACAACCCTAATCTTATCTTGAGCAAAAAGACAGTTCAATAAGATAAGGATAAGAATTAACTTAGGAAATAAAATATGCCTAAGTAAACTTATGCTAAAGTGTAATTAAATAATTAATTACACCAACACCCCCCCATAAGTGCAACTTAGGGAGAAGCAAATTATTATGCAAAGATGAGTCTCGGCAACAAGGCCTGATCAGGTACTCATTTACAAATGCAATGATGAGGTAGAGAAGGAAAACCCAATGGGAAAAAACCCCCCTACAATGAGGTGACTGCTGCAAAGAAGCACTGGAAGAACATTGTGGAGTAACACTGGAACCGCAATCTGACAAGCAAGGAAAGATACTTTTGTCTACAAGAAACCAAAAATGAAATCATAATGTGACAACAGACCCGATGCCACGGAACACTAAAAAACTCACAAACTGGAACAACCCTAGAATTTGTGAAGCAACAGTAGATGAGATGATGACAGAATCTGGAAACCGTGTATCTCAATGTCGATGCCAAACTGTGACTAAAACTCTTCCATGGGAATGAGTATCATAAAAACTATAGAACATTAACCATAAAAACATGGCCCTCAAACTGAAAAGGATCTGAACCAATGCGGATCAATAACTTTAAACTCCCAATCTGAAGTGTGAACCAATTAATCTAATATGTGTCAAGCAATGAGCAAAAAGGTGGCCAAAAGAAACTAGGAAACCAGAAAATCCATGCGAGCTACCATCAAATCAAGATGAAGATGGGGATCAAAGTGCATGTACACTCTAATCATATTATTATGCAACAAACCCCCCTGATGGAACTTTATCTCAATTCATTGATTACAATACCTAATGATTGTAAAATGAGAGAATGCATAAACTAAAGAGAAAAAGCAAACCAAGTGCACGAAAACAAAAACGAGTGCATGCACAAACCAATGTTTACATCTACCTCTATGATTAAAAAGGACCTCAGATCTATGTAGAGGCCGGAACCAGCTTTCCGATGATATCTCGTTTGCGAAAATCCGACACCATGACCAAAAGTTATGAATTTTTTAAAAAATTGAATTTAGTCTGCAGGAAATGGGTTTTCTAGCAAAAAAATGTTTACTTTTGAATTAATTTCTGTAAAATCTGTTCACAATGAGTGGACAAAAACAGAAACCCAGAAATATTTTGAAGCTAAGAACAAAACCCAGAAATCGTTTTTTGATCCAGTAAGCAAAATATGAAAAAATAATTTTTTTAAACCTTCAGCCAAGAGAAAAATGACTCGCGCCAATTTTTGTATAGATATTTTCTTTAGATCTGTACAATATATCAAAAATCTAAAAGATACCCAGTTCATATTTTGACCCTGGCTACAAAACCCAAAAATTGTTTTTCCTACAACTGAGTGGAAGCTAGATTTTGAAGCAAAAATGAAAAACAACTTCAATCCATTACACAAAAAAAATGTTGTGAGAATATCTTCAAAACACGAATAGGCAGCAACAGGTCTGGAGCTCTGATACCATGTAGAAGTTGAAAAACCAACTTCACAGTCCCCAAGAATCACCTGCAAGCAATCACCTATCACATGCAACAGATATTAAGAACAAAAAAGAAAGATGTTTTGTAAACCCTAAGAGCAAGTTTGTGCAAGCAAAAATCAGCATAATTTGATTATTGAATGTAATTGTTTTACAAATAATACAAAAGCCTTCAAAAAGGTAATGATGCAATAAAGCAAGAAAAAAACAACCCTAATCTTATATTGAGCAAAAAAACAGCTTAATAAGATAAGGATAAGAATTAACTTAGGAAATAAAATATGCCTAAGTAAACTTATGTTAAAGTGTAATTAAATAATTAATTACACTAACAATCAGTTCCTTGGGTAAACAAATATAATGTGAATCCTAAGGTATTTTTAATCTCCAAGTTTGCACTACGTACGAGGAGAGAGCATATTCACCACACATGGAAAACATTACCTTAAGAAATTGAAGTGTTATTTAATCTAGAAAACCATAAAATACAAAATCCTACAACAAATATGCTAGTGGTTTAGTGTTTGGTCTTCTATCCCACGAATGACACAACTACTCAAAAAAAATTAGTAACCCTAAAATTTCATAGACAATTGCGCCAAATTAGGTGAAAATGGATTAATAGTAGATTATACCTTGAGAAATTACACCCACCTTAAATAATTACTAAATCAATTAAATAATGTTAATTATTTAATCAATACAAAGGAAAAGTGATGAAATAGATAATTTAATTAAATAATAAAATTATTTAATTAAATGCAAAAGATGGATTAATGATACCTAATGATGGAAAATGATGATGTCTCGGTAGAAATATGTTAGTCAGATTTAGGTGTCTACATATATGAACTAGTGAGATCGTTTCAAGGTGAAAGGGGAGAACTTGATTTGCAAGTTGAAAAGGCCATTGCATAATCTAAAGTAGTCACTATGGATGTTGTATCAAAAGTGATGATTTTTCACCAAACCTTGGAATTTGATAGTAGTGTTTATTTCAAAGTAGATGATTAATTTTTAATTATTTTTATGTATGTTGATGACATGTTGTTTATTGGAAATAGTAAAGAAATGATTAGGGAGATCAAAAATCAATTCATCAAGTGTCTTTGACATGAAATATTTGTGAGCTATGAAGTACATTTTAGGTATGGAGATAAAAATTGATTAGGTTGCCAAAAAAAATTGTCTCCATCAAACTAAGTATAATTAAACTATCATTTAGAGGTTTTCTATGCAAAACTCTAAGCCAAAAAATATTCCTTTACTCATCAAAGCTAAGTTATCATCAAATTAGTGTTATAAGTCAAATGATGTTTCAAATTATATGTCCAATGTTCTATGTGTTAATGCAATTGGTAGTGTAATATATGCTATAATCTATACAAGACCAAACATCACCCAAGAAATGGGAGTTCTTTGTAGGTTTGTGGCACCCTGATAAAAAGCATTAAACTTTTGTAAAAAGGGTTTTTAGATATTTGTGAGGGACTTCAAATTATTGTATTTTATATTATGGAACTAATAATGTGAGAATTTTGTTTGGTATATATGGCTTTGTTGATTTGGATTAGCCTAGTGATTTGGATAGCAAGAGATTCAAGTGATTATGTGTTTACTTTGTTTGGAGGAGATATTAGATAATTAAGTAACAACTTATATTTGCATTGTCCACTATAGAAGTAGATTGCATGGTTGGGACACATGCCTATAAGGACATAGTATGGTTACAAATATTTTGTTCAAGTATTGGATTCGAGTGTAGATAGGTCAATATTAGATGGGAGAGTCAAAGTGCCATCTATTTGGTGAGGAAATTGATGTACCATGCTCAAAAAAAGCATATTGATTTTCAATGTCACTTTTTATATGAGATGTTTGAAGGTGGTAGTCATGATAAAAAAGGTTGACACCTTAGTTAATGTTGTATATTCTCTCACAAAGCCACTAAGTGTAGATAAATTTAGTTGGTGAAAAGAGGCCATGGGCCTTACCTCTTCTATCACTTGATTTTTAGTTTTTTTTTATGTATTGTAATGTGAATATCAAGTGAGAGAATGTTAAGATAAAGGGTATCATACACCTTAAAATCCTAAGTTTTGATTAATTACATTTAATTATATAGATAAAAAATAATGTATGATCTCCAAACATGTTGGAGTGGAATAAAATGTGAAAGAAACTAAAGGTATAGAATACAGTTCCTACACTAATCTATGAGAGGAGGTATACGCAAAAAATAATTTAGATCATACATTTACAAGGAAAAATAACACAAAAACAATATACCATAACATAATGATTTACATGGGGAAAACCTTACACTCCAAAATAATTTAATGCATTGTTCAATAATCAACATGGTTACAATACACTTGTGGAGCCTAAGCCTTTATGAGAGTATCACTGACATGTTTTATGTCCCATCACACTATATTCTTATAACTACACAAGAACAACTTCAACCAAATCCTATAATGGGTTTGGTCAATCAAATAGAGAACCTCAATCTCGATCCCTCGAAGTTTCCAATGAATAAGTATGAATATAAGATTTGTGATGAGTAGTGATACTGAGAGGGGGGTGAATTAGTATCAATCTTTAACTTTTCGAACTTAACCAATCATAGTAAGAAAATTCAAGTAAGATCTAGCAATTAGGAAGACAATGAGAACACACGATTTATGTGGAACCCCTTTCAAGAGAAAACCACAACATATTATTGCCTATATATTATAGATTAACCTTCTTCTTCTTGTAGGCTCCAACCTACGATCAAATTCTCCAATCTCTATACAAACTGAGCTCCAACTCAACAAGAGGCTCCAACCTCTACTTGATAGGCTCCATCTTATTAGAGGCCCCAGCCCCCACACACAAACTAAGCTCCAACACAAGGTGATCCCACAAAGTTGATTTACAATTTCTAGGAGATTTTGATTTTTGTTGAAATCACATATTTTTAGAAAATATAATGATTTAAGCCTTAAAAAGTTCCATTAAAAGCATTTCAATTGAAGAGGGTTTGATCAAACTACCTTAGATCAAACCCCCTTGGATAGAACCCCACTAGTTTTAAACCATACCTATAACGGAGTCTCCTTTACACCTATCAAAATGTTGATAAAAAACCACTTTTGATTTACCTTTTGGGGATCAAATGAATTCATTTAAAATTTATTTTTGTAAGTATGTAGTCCTTATTATAAGCTTCCTAAAATGTATAATTTTAAATAAATTTAATTTTATTATTATATTTATTTTTTATTTCTTGTGAATGTAGTTTTTTCAACAAAAATCAAGCTCTTTGTTCTGCACGTGGAAAAATAGAAGATTATAAAAAAAAAATTGAAAAATATGAGTGCACCAAATATTGAAGTCCTTGATCCAACAAAAAAAAATTGAATTTCGATACATACAAAAAAAGTTATGTGTTATACAGACCGCCTATTGCTAAATTGTAATTGGTTTGACTTCGAAACTTGGTTAAGGAAAAAATATTCAATAAAACACTATGAAACCAATTGGAAGCAATGGATATCGTAGTTACAAATCTAAATTCAAAAAAATTATAATTTTATTCTTCATGGACAAAAAGTTATGTGTTATACGGTGAGCGTCACTCCCTAAAAATGGTGTTTACTGAAGAAAAAAAAGTAGTTTTCAAAAGAGATGGAAAAAGAAGTGCAATCTGATTCCAAAAATTTTGAAAAAAAATATATTTAGAATCTACAGAAAAAATGTCACAAATCACTAGTTTGTATCATCTTCAAATTCCTCACGGTTTAGCCGCTATAGGTGCCCAAAAGTGAAGATTTAGTTAGAAAAAATCAGTTCAATGTCCAGTTTGGCCAAAAATTGTAAACCAGTATCATGGGATCACCCCCCAACAAGAGGTTCCAACCTATTTAATTCTTCAATGTTGATAGTATGAAATCCACAAAATCTTATTCAAATATAACCACTTTCTTCCTTCTCAAATCTGATTATTATCATGCACCATACAATATACTTCTCTCAAATCTGATCACAAATTATAAGTTTGTTCACTATCTTTCAAATTACAATATACTTCTCTCAAATTACTTTCATGCAATATATTTTTACAAATTTGATCACTATCATGTATTTCTTCTTTTCATAAATCTGGTCATTATCATGTACATCTCCTTTACAAATTTGCCTTAGAATTCCTTTACAAATTTGTTATAGATCCTTTTAATTCTACTATAAATTTTTCTACACACTTGCTTGAAGATCTACTACAAACTCTCTTTCTAGTTTGCTCATAAACCTGGTCAAACTTCTTTACAATCATAATCCTGACATTATTTTATACATCAAAATAGACTTCATTTTTCTCCTCATTTTCTTCCTTTAGATCTCTTTTTAATCAGAAAAATAAATCACTTTAATTGCTTGTAGATCTATCTCCCCTTTATGTTCTTTTTATACCTTGTAAAATCCCCAAGAGGGGTGACCATATGAAGAGATATGACCTCATGAAGAGAGTTGTCTATTTTTTAATACTCCTTTTTATCTTAGTGCCACCATTATGAATTTTGTTTCCTTTCAATATTAATTGTTTCCTTTACTAATGATAATTTTCTACCACTTTATATTTTAATCCTTTCCTTTTAATAGAATCACTACCTCTTAATGTAATTGTAGCCTTCCTTCATATGTTAATTATATGGGTTGGCCAACATGTATGGTCAACCCCATAAATAATCATTTTAAATTTATTCACCAATAGTATGGGTGCCAAAGGTAACAAGGAAGTTGGCCAACACTTGATATGTATTATTTTAAATGAATTCAACCTTATTTCATCTTAATAAATCATTTCATCTCCCCTTTAAACACTACTCTTTTAATCATTAATATAATTTTATTTGAATGTCTTTGTCTTGTTTAGCCGGTATGATCTTTTTTCAATGGTCATATTATAATCTTTTATTTATATTTAAATCTTGAACTTAAACATATTCATCTCCAAGTCGGTCGTTCATGATTTATTCAACGGGAATGTATAATGGACTATACTTATTTTAAATGGCTCCATTAATCATATTCCAACAATCTCTTCATTCATCTTTGACTTCAATGACAATAATTACTTTGAAGTTCTCATCCATACATCTTAATCTCCACAACGGTCTTTTAGACATCAACAAACTTGTTCATGCATCTTGACATCAATGAAAACATATTCCATCGATCTCCACATTAAAGTATTTGACATTAGTGATGACCTTCTCCACCTTTTACATCAATGACAATATTTTCAGCAATCTCCCTCTTTGTCATTGATGGAAACACAATCATAATCCTCTCCTTTTTCTATGCTCCCCCTTTAACTCTCCCCTTTTGACATCAATGGAAAAGGGACACTTAGTATACCTCTTTCCTAGTTTATAATATGTTTCTCTTATTTATGACGTGATTCTTCCTCTTTTCTATGATGCTCCCCTTTTCTACAAGGCTCCCCCTTTCACGAATATTTTCTAATGCTCCCCCTTGCTCTAATATTCCTCTTTCTCTAATTCTTCATATTGACATCTATTATCTTTTCTTATAACTCTCTCTTTTTATAGTTTTCCATCTTTCTATAATTCTCTCTCCTTTTCATTGATGGTAAGGGGATCTTGACTATTCCTCTATCTTTTGTCTTCTATGGCATCATTATGTATCAATAGGACCTCGAACATAAGTATAACCATCATAACTTACTACTATCCATCTCTTTCTTCTCTCATTGTCTCAAGTCTTTTATACAAGAGTATTTTCCATCTTTCTATATCCTCTGCCATTCTTCACATTGTCGTCACTTTGAAACATTCTATCATTCATACATGATCTTTATTTGATTTCCACTCTTGCACATTGGAACATTGTCATGTTATAACCTTCTAACTTTTCTCTCATCTTAACATCAACTATTCTTTACTTTAGTATAAGGTATTTTTCTATTATCATATCATTATCAATGTGTTATACTTTTTTAATGACTATATTATCACCATTCCCATTGTACCTTGTCTTTCAAAATGTTGGCATGCATCATTTGCCAATTATCCTATCATGCATATTTTCAACCATATTTTGTTGAGTATGATTTTTACTTAACCTTTTAATCTCTCTTTCTTTTCTTAATCATATATTTTCTTTCTCTACTAAATCTTCCCCTTTAATCAATGGCAACATAATGCTTATATAGAATATGCCTTAGTTGATCTATCTTGATTTTTCTTCTCCATGAAGCTAAAATAATGCAATGGTTAGCTCCCCCTAAACTCGTACATCTCCTTAAGGACTTAGTGATATCTCTTGTGCATGAGGCATAAGCATTGATTCTTCCTTCTTATTATCTTGCCCTTGTTTCCTTTTCCATACTTTTGCAATTTCTTTCTTGTGATTATCCAAGGCTTCCACTTTCTTATTTTGCTTAGGGTATTTCACAAAATCACTTCTACACAATTGTGTCATATGCCCATAGTTGTTGCACTTGTATAAATATTTACAAATTCTTCTTGAGAACTCATCAACATCTTTGCTCCATCCATCATTTCTTCCTTATGTTTTACAACTTCTTGCCTTATGACCAAGATACTTGCGTTTATAACATATGATTTCGTTCTTTCTCTTTGGCAACTCATGTGGACCTTTATTCTTTATCCAACCACTATTTCTTGCATGCATCCAACAATTTTTCGCTTTATGACCAAAGTTATCGCAAGAGTAGCAATAACCATAAAATGAATGTTGAGACTTGTTCATTTGTGCTTGCCTCAGAGGAAATGATCTTGTGAATTTCTCCTTGTCTCTATGAGGAACATTAGTTTTTTGCAGGACATTGTTTTCCTTCCTCTTATCATTCTCATTATTGATTAAGCCTTTTAGAACATTTGCATAGCATTTTTTCCTCATTTCGTTTCTTTTGTTTCTCATTTGAATATTGATCTTCCTTTGCATAATGACCACCAAGACTTGTCTTAATGCATGATGAATTTTTCCCATCTAAAATATCATCCATGGTTTTGATACTTTTATCAACCTTGAGGCTCTTGTTTGGCTTGGTAGTTGTTTTCTAATTCTATCCTCAAGTAACTAATTTCAAACTCATACTTCTCACAATCTTCTTCTTTTATCTTCAATTGACTTATTACTTATTCCTCAATCCTCTTTACTTCTTCAATTTTGACATTTAGATCTTTGATCATCCTTTCCGCTTCTCCAATTGCTTGTGATACTTTCACCTTAGATTCACTTTCTTCTTGAACTTTTGACTTTAGACATGCATTTCTTCTTTTAAGTGAATGAATCTCATCATGCACAAGATAAATTTCTTCCTCAAGATCCACTTCTTTATCAACCTCATTCTTCTTATCTTCGACATGTTCTTCATCTCTTTCATTTTTGTCACCTCTTTCTTTCATAGCCATGTAAGTATATCTTCTCTTGAATTTTTCCCTTCTTTTATTTTTTCTTCACCTTTGACATGCACACATTCAAAAACACAATAATCAATTTTATCACAATTAAAAAATTTATACTTACCTTTGTATATGTCAGATTCTTCTTTAGGATTTTTATTAACATGGGCTTCCTTCGCGTCGGATTCATTTCTTGAGCTATCACTTGATTCATGTTTTGCATTCTTCATCCCTTTTGATGCCTTAAACATTCCTTCTTCTTTAGATGAATTCTCTTTTTCTAACTCCATATCTACCTTTTCATCATAATTTTCTTCTTCTAAATCCATCTTAACATTTTCTTTCCTTTTCAACTTATCTTTTCTTTTACTCGCAAGGTTATCTTCCTTTTTGAATGCATCATCATTCTTTGGTTCTATTGCCATGTGTATTCCAAGTTTCACCTCATCATTTTCATTTGGTTTTGTATGTTTATCAACATTTTGCTTAGTATTTCCTTTTCCCTTATTTCCTTTCCTTTTCCCATATGTGATCTTAAGATCTACCTTCTAGCAGTTAGGCTATTCATGAACGAACCCGCTTTGATACCAATTGATGAGCACACAGTGATACTAAGAGGGGGAATCGGTATCAAACAATCTTTAACTTTTCAAACTTAACCAATCACAATAGGAAGAATCAAGTAAGATCTAGCAATTAGGAACATAATGAGAACGCATGATTTACGTGGAAACCCTTTCGAGAGAAAACCACGACACAATATTGCTTATATATTATAGATTAATCTTCTTCTTGTAGGCTCCAACCTACTATCAAACTCTCCAATATTTATACAAATTGAACTCCAACTCAACAAGAGACTCCAACCTCTCCTTGATAGGCTCCAACCTATTGGAGGCTCTAACCCCCACACACAAACTGAGCTCCAACCCAACAAGAGGCTCCAACCTCTATTTAATAGGCTCCAACCTGTTTAATTCTTCAATATTAATATGATGAACTCCTCCATAAAATCTTATTCAAATATAACCACTCTCTTCCTTCTCAAATCTAATTATTATCATGCACCATGCAATATATGTCTCTCAAATCTGATCACAAATTAAAAGTTTGATCACTATCTTTCAAATTACAATATGCTTCTCTCAAATTACTTTCATGCACTATCTATTTACAAATTTGATCACTATCATGTATTTCTTCCTTTCATAAATTTGATCACTATCATGTATTTCTTCCTTTCATAAATTTGATCACTATCATGTACTTCTCCTTTACAAATATGTCTTTGAATTCCTTTACAAATATGTTATAGAACCTTTTAATTCTGCTATAAATTTGTCTACATACTTGCTTGAAGATCTACTACAAACTCTCTTTCAAGTTTTCTCATAAACCTGCTCAAAATTCTTTACAATCATAATCATGGCATTATTTTACACATCAAAATTAGACTTCATTGTTCTACTTTTTTCTTCCTTTAGATCTACTCTTTTGAATCAAAAAAATAAATCATTTTAATTGCTTGCAGTTCTATCTCCACTTTATGTTCTTTTTATACCTTGTAAAATACCCAATTGGGGCAACCATATGAAGAGATGTGACCTCATGAAGAGAGTTCTCTATTTGCTAATACTCCTTTTTATCATAGGTGTCACCTTTATGAATTTTGTTTCCTTTCAATAATAATTGTTGCCTTTACGAATGATAATTTTCTGCCACTTTATATTTTAATCCTTTCCTTCTAATAGAATCACTACCTCTTAATGTAATAGTAGCCTTCCTTCATGTGTTAATTATATGGGTTGGCCAGCATGTATGGTCGACCCCATAAATAAACATTTTAAATTTATTCCCCAATAGTATGGGCGCCAAAGGTAACAAGGAATTCGACCAACATTTGATATGTATTATTTTAAATGAACTCAACCTTATTTCATCTTAACAAATCATTTCATCTCCCCATTAAACACTACTCTTTTAATCATTAATATAATTTTATTTGAATGTTTTTGTCTTGTTTAGTCAATATGATATTTCTTCAATGGTCATATTATAATCTTTTATTTATGTTTAAATATTGAATTTAAACATATTCATCTCTAAGTCGGTCGTCCATGATTTCTTCAATAGGAATGTATAATGGACTATACTTATTTCAAAAGGCTCCATTAATCATATTCCAATAATCTCTTCATTCAGCTTTGACTTCAATGACAATACTTACTTTGAAGTTCTCATCCATACATCTTAATCTCCACAATGATCTTTTAGACATTAACAAATTTGTTCATGCATCTTGACATCAATGACAACATATTTCGTCGATCTCCACATTAAACTCTTTGACATCAATGACAACCTTGTCCACCTTTGACATCAATGACATCATTTCCAACAATTTGAGTATCCTTCAACAAGGAATTCACCAAACATATCAAGAATCCAATCAATGCAACATACAAGGACACAATTAAATATATCAATATCATGATTACAAATAAATGTCCCTACTGGGTGAATGAGGTAGTGGGTGGCCAAAATATTTCTCGCCAATTACAACTAACCTCACTAGTTTCCAAAGTGAAAGTGTTGAAATGTAAAGCTACAATTGTGTGAGCAAAAGAATAAAGGGCTCAACCTCAAGGATGAAATAGAGAATTATTTTCTATTTTAAAACTACAAAAATATTTGGATAAAGGCTATGAATCAAGTTAAGAAGTTTGGGAAACTTCACATGATATAGCCCAAGATGAAACCATTAAAAAGAAATGGAGGAATATGAGGCTATATTCAGTACAATAAGGAAAATGGCACAAGTAGTTCATTGGTTCTTATGCATGCAAACATAATAATCGATACCAATTGATGACATGATTAAATTAGCAACATAATAAGTTGTTTGAATATTATAATACATAGATAATAATTTTAAATTATTGTAACATTGTATAAATATGTAACTCATGATAATCACACTATTATTATTATCAAAATAAGATGGTTGGTATGTTTCCTCTTTTGAACTGATTTTTCTCTTGTTTATATTGCCCTCTCCTCAAAATAATAAATTGCTCATTACTCCTCAATCTGAATATGATATCAGAGCAAACATGGTTCTATCCTATGAAGAGAAAGCATTAATAAATATTGGCGTGCGATTCATTGAAGTGGCATGGAGAAAAGTGCAAGCGGTTGAAGAGAAGCATCTACTGCAAAGGATAAACCAAAATAACCAAAAAGGAGAGATTGTTGCAATCAAGTAATCTTTTCTTATTGCATGGGTATCCATGTATAAGGTAGAAATCATTATTTCTCTCGCCACTAAGAACATAGAGAGTGAAAACAAAACATTCTTGAATTTATTTGCCATCTCTCCATGCCACCATCTTCTCTCCCAATGCATGCAAATCAATCTTTGTGCCATTCAAATTCTCTATAAACAAAATGAAATGCAACATGAAGGAAGAGAAACGACTATAATGATAGGTTTATTTCTATGACTGAAGAAACCTTTCACAACATTAATAGCAGCACTTACGTGTTAGAATGATAAAGTAAGGCTGAAAGAGAAGTGAAAAACTTATTTGCCCAAAACAATGTACATTTTATTTTATTTTTAATCTTTGTATACCCCACTTCCATTAACTTTGAAGCATATAACAATTGTTGATCTGGAGAAAAAAAAAACTTTAGGTTTGAAGATTTTTTTTTTTTAAATCATTTTTTAATTCTTTTCATTTAAAAGAAAGTGTATAATAGGAAATTTTTTAAAAAGGACACATTATTTAATTTGTATTACATTTAAGAAATTCTTTTTGAAAAATTATAAGTCATTTGTTTGTTAAATTTTCTAACATTCACATCATTTGGTATTTGGTATAAATAGTGTCTCTAATTTGTATTTTTGAGTAACGTCATGTCAAATTACTACATCTAACACCTTAAATAGATGTAACAACAAAGCTTGTGGCATTGACCTTATAAATCATCAAGAATAAATATGGGTAGACATTTTTTGGGAGAGATAAGGACTTCTTACATCCTATAAAATGGCTTCCATTGCTTTAAAAATAATATATCTTGACTCTCAATTGTTGAGGGATGATAATTATTCCCCCTAAAAAATCGAGGTCCAAATTCAACTTGAGTTTAAAGCTTTGTCGGATATAATTTCTAGAACAATCGCCAAACCCACACAAGTTGGAGATGAGTAAAGATGGCATAATAAAATAAATTAGAAGGTCAAACTAATAAGACTAATAATCTTGTTTGATGTTTTTGATGAAGTTAACCTCACATGCAAACAACCACAGCTATCAAAGAAGCTTGGGATCATCTCAAGAAAGTATATGAATCCAAAATTTTGAATCAAAATCTCCATTTACAATGTCAACTATGTTGTTTGCAAATGCAAAATAGTGAAAATTTGAAGAATTTTTTCTCAAGAATTGCAAAGATCAAGACATCACTACAAGCACTAGGAAAACTATGTTAGATGACTCTCTTGTACCCATTGTCTTGAGAGCACTACCCCTGCCTTTTGTGTGTTTGTCACACGTGTCTCAATGTGGCTATTAGAAAGCCGTCTCTTAAGGAGTTAGTAAATTTACTTCAACAAGAAGAGGCAATTCATGATGAGACCCGATAATCCTTAGATAATTAAACCCTCGCTTATTAAATTCATCCAAATCTAGACAACAAAAATCACCTACACTAGAAAAGAAAAACAAGTCTCACTTGTGGAAAAAAAGACAACCTTTAATAATGTTGGTACAATTCATTTGTCAATAGTGAATAAAGATAGCGTAAGCCATAAAAGGATTCTCACGAAGACAAAAAGCATCACTATTCACAAAAGAAGCATTCTCAATGCCAAAAAAACACACAAAAAGCAACATGGAAACATTGTTTTCATAAATGATTTTGATGAAAAGTTTTTTTTTTTTATGTTGTGGAGACTAAAGCTTCCACTTTCTAAGAGTCCAATCTAGTACGTTGATTCTAGTGCAACATGGAAACATTGTTTTCATAAATGATTTTGATGAAAAGTTTTTTTTTTTATGTTGTGGAGACTAAAGCTTCCACTTTCTAAGAGTCCAATCTAGTACGTTGATTCTAGTGCATCTAAACAAACCCCAGCCCATCAATTCATATGAACGCGTTTTACTTGGTGATGATGCATCCTATGAAGTGTAGCGTATTGGAGATATTTCCTCGCCACTCACAACTCACAAAAAAGTCCTGTGTTATAAGGCTCGTGAAGAACCTCTTACCAATAATTCAATTGCTAGAGCACAACTGTAAAGTTGAGTTTGACTAACATAATGGTGAAAATTTGTCCCATTCAAGATAAGACTCGCTTCGGTGACATTATTCCTTGTGCATCGAGGGTCTAAAAATTGTTCCAATTGGTTGATATGACTCATGAGACAAGGCCCATGCCCATTGCTATTTTGTATTCACCAAATGAAAAGAGGAAAAGATGCGAGGAAAAGACATAAAAAGGAAGGGGAAGAGGAAGAGGAAGACGAGCAATTTCCAAGATACAAATGGAATGATGACACTTACTTTGAAGCTTATTGTTGAATGTACCTATGTACCATGCATGATGTAGCATTTATTTTTCTCATATCTCAATATAAATCATGCTTCATATAATATTTCTGATTATCAGTCTCTTAGAATTTATGATTATGGAATTGATAAATTGCTATTGTATTTACTCTTTAAAATTTTAGTTTCTTCAGTTTGTTCATGTTATTTTTAAGTATTTTTTATTTATCTGTATTTTAAAAATTCAAATATTGATTCTTCATATTTTAATAACTTTCCCCACCGTTCCCAAAATCTGGGGAAAAAATTGCTTCACTGAAACCCATTCCCAAAGCTCAGGGAAACATTGGATTTATTAAAAAACAATTTAGTATAGAAAATACAAAATAGCTGAATAAGTAGAACCGTAATGAAATGGACTTCAATTTTAAATATCGTAGTGACCTAATCCTCCCACAATCATAAGTTAAAAGGAATAAAGTTTTTCTGTTGTTCAGGCTACCAGCCTGGCTGTCTGCTTTATTATTATAGGTTACTCTTGCACAGAGAATCCTCCACATATTTTAAAAGATAAAGAATGTCTATCGGTGTTTGATGTGATAGTGCAGCCCTTCACGCACTGGGGGAGGTAATGGGTAGGAGAAATAATTTTTAGAAGGTTCACTGTACCATTCTTGATGCTGGAAAGTGCAAGTGTGACAGAATGAACTTGTTGCCCTCTCTCCCTGTCTTCATGTCTCTGATGGTTTGTTTTATAGCCTGGATGTGATAATTGATTGCCTCAAGGTCTAATCAGCCCTACCGAATTGGTGTTTTTGGTTGATATGAAGACTTTGTAGGCCCTTTTGTTATCTCACCCAGAACGATTTTGCAAGTAAATACTTGGTCATTTTTGTCTGTAATGTCTGTATGCTTGTTAAGATATGGTGAGTCAAAGTTCTTGTTATTATTGGAAAAAAAAAAATTAATCTGGTTCTAATTTCTATTATGCAATCTCCTTTTGGCCTAGGGTTTCACAACCTATCATGGTATCTCATCATGAAGATAAGTTTTAAATCTTCAACTATGTTCGAAAAATTCCCTTCTTTAATAAGGAAAAACGTAAAACACACACTCATTCACCTAATAGTTAACTCCATGCCCCCAAAGTGTTGCTATAATTGGTGCAATGGGGAATAACAGCTGTATTGTGGCTCAAAACAACAGAATCAACCACAAATCATCAATAATACAGTAATAGTGCAGTGTAGAAAAGAAGAGAAGCGTAGACAGAACAAGCAAGTGGATTGGCAGCAGTGACTCAAATTTTTATTACCAAGTGAAAGCACAGAGACACTGCTGCAAACAGTGCATCAGAACAGCAAGTAGTCGATTGTTATATCAGAGAGTTTCTCACCACCTGACCAATTTGAATTTGACAGCATTGCAATTCTTGCAGCACAAGTGATATAATGCTGCACACAGCTGAGCTATCCAATTTGCAGCCTCCAAAGTGTTCATCAATTTTAAATTCTGATTCAAACAGACCAGGGTACTGCTGAAATGCTAATTCGCACTTGTTAGGACACCCAAGCTTGAAGCTCAGCTGTGAATAAATTATCCAGCATGGAGCAAAAACATGTCGCCTCACTACCAAAAAACCACTACCAATGCTGCACACAGCTGAGCTATCCAATTTGCAGCCTCCAAAGTGTTCATCAATTTTAAATTCTGATTCAAACAGACCAGGGTACTGCTGAAATGCTAATTCGCACTTGTTAGGACACCCAAGCTTGAAGCTCAGCTGTGAATAAATTATCCAGCATGGAGCAAAAACATGTCGCCTCACTACCAAAAAACCACTACCTATACTCTCTGTGATCATCACATTCCATACACTGATAACTCTAATAGGTCTATTTTTTCAGCCAAATCATACTTGCCTATAGTCTTCAAACCCTTGGTAACCATATCAAAGTTCTGAGGTCTTGGAACAAAATTGAGCTCAGTCATCTCAACCAGAAAATTTGCAGCTTCCAGGTACCTGCCAGCCCGGCAATGTAACCGTATAAGCATAATATAAATAGGCCTATTTGGAGGATGCCCTTTCTTCTTCATATCACTAAACAAACTATATGCTTCTGCAAACTGCCCTTTCTTACACAGTGCCTTAATAATTGGAGCATAAAGGCCAGGAAATGGCTTGTGCCCATCTTCCATTGATCTGTGCAAAATCCTGAAAGCCTCAACAATATTTCCAGCCCTAGATGTCCCCCTTATCATGGTCCGATAGGTATTGGAGTCTGGGCATAGCCCTAATTTTGCAGAAACGCTCATCAGATGAACACAAAGGTCTATTTCACCAGCATTGGATAAAGATTCCAAAAATGTATTAAAAGTCTGCAAATTTGGCACAAAACCATCGTCTGTCATTTTTCTCACAAACTGCTTGGCCATGTCCAGATTCCCAGCTGTTAACAGGCCGTTGACTAAAATATCACGGCTAGCCGCAGTAGGATTATGTCCCATGAGACTCATTTCTTCTAGGAACTCCTGTGCTTCCTGCAATTTGCCCTCACGACACCATGAATTGACTAAAATACTGTAAGTTTCAGTATCTGGCTTTGAACCCTTGCGGATCATTCTGCGAATTAGAGCATAGCCTCCCTGAAAATAGGGAAAATTTTAAAGAAGCACGCACAACTCAAATTTTTGTGAGAGTTATATTCTATAAATGAAGCTGGAAAATATTCATAGAAAAAAAAAATCTACATAGAAATCGAAACAATCTTCACTGAAAATTGGAAAATAATTTTGGGATTAAATTGAGAAAAATCATCAGCTTTTGAATAGTAATCATTAAAAAATTTTAAAAGTTTTACCTAACTGAAACTTTTTCTTTATGAAAATTTTTAAGATTTTCATATTTTTTATAGTTCATTCATAAATTCAACAAATTTTCACAAGATGAGGTTTCATTGAAAATCGGGAGTTCAGAACAAAAAACCATGAATCTGATTTTTACCCTGTATTTTGTACACAACATTTGGCAAATTTTCCAGTATAAATTATTTCTTGCGCAGAAATAAGAACTGTCACTGTATATTGGAGATAAGATAAAATTGAGAAAATTAGTCAATTTGTGAATATTAACCACTGAACCCCAAACCTGACACCCTAAATTTTTACTCCTGACAAAATGTTCTAAAATTTCCCTATTTTCTTATGATTTTATAACCTTATCCACAAAGTTGGAAATTTTCAGAGAAAAATTACATTTTTACACAAATCAAGATGAATTCCCACTGTCCACTCTGCATAACTAAGTGGTAAAATGGCTACATTACTACAACAAAGACCCAGGTTCAAATCCCCCTGGTAGCAACTAGGCTTAGGAGCTGGAAGAAAGTGCACGTTGATGTGCTGACAGACCAGGCCCCTGTTTGTGCACTGGCAGTAGTGGGGTCTGACAAAAACCCCACATTTACAAATTAAAAAAAAAAGGATGAAATCCCACTATAAGTTGAGGATAAAGGCATGAAAACTGCCCAATTTGCAAATATTAGCTACTCATCCCTAAATGCAAATTTCCAAAAACATCTGTCTACAAAAATCAAAACAAATCTGCACTGGGAATGAAGTGAGGGCTGAGCATGTCAAATAACTGAGGTTTCTGATCCAAAACAAGGAA
Source organism: Sequoia sempervirens (assembly GCA_007258455.2). Taxonomy (NCBI): domain Eukaryota; kingdom Viridiplantae; phylum Streptophyta; class Pinopsida; order Cupressales; family Cupressaceae; genus Sequoia; species Sequoia sempervirens. The sequence continues at coordinate 38,050,789 of VDFB02137365.1, forward strand.
GAAGGGATGACTGAAGACAAATAGATGGTGGCTAAGTCTATTGCAAATGCTTTGTGATACATTGCAGCTACGGTTCAATCTAACATCCTGATCCTGAACAAGTTCTTCAACATCTTTTAAAATGAACCCTTGGTCTTGCTTGTCCAAGAGGCAATTGCTCACAAATCTCAGACAATCACTTGAAAAGTCCTTATTTATAAACTTAATAGAGTGGCTACAAGAAAAAGAAATTGAGCGCAAAAAGGAAAAAGTTGGACAGTGTGGGGGTTTTGAGATTAAGACAGAACCCAGATGATACTTGATCAGGACATCTAATGTAATAAGAAAGTTAATTATAGTCTATGGGAAAGTGGACAGAAAAATAAATTAAAAAGTAGGTGGACAGCTGAAACAACTGCAAAGTGTATACAGAAATGAAATAAGTAGGTGGATAGCTGAAACGGCTGAAAGATGTAAATTAAAAAGTAGATGGATTGATTTAAACACTAAATGTCATTCTTATAACTATATGCTTCTCTTATGTAAATAGACCATCTCATAAATAGAATCATATCAGGTAAGAATCATGTCCTTAGGATCAAGCCTTTGGGATGTCTCTGTATGTCTTCAAATTTCAAATTGCTAAAGCCTTTGATATGTTTCCTCATGTAGATCAAGCACAACACTTTTGCCATAACCTCATAATAATCGTGACAAATTGTGGCCATTGCTACATTTTCAGCAAGAGCAGGAAATAATAAATCCCTTTTTGCTATTCAATCTGCCCCTTGTCAAAGCTGTCTTTGCTGCAGAAATGTGTTTCTCTGGTGCCAAATGCTGATTGTTTTTCTGAAACTTTCTGTTCCAATTTCTGATATTTCAGATATCTGCTAAGCACTTATTTAAAGTGCTATGTCTATGTCCCCTTGCTACAACCAGCATTCGCATCAGTGTGGCTTTACCAGATTTCACATTACTGACAAAGCCCTTCCTTATTTCAGACTTTAGATTTTTTTTAAATCAGCATTCATCTCCTGCACATTGAGGCTTTGGCTGTTTTTTCTCATTTTGGGTATTGCCTCCAACTTCCCTTGTTTAGCACAGTTATCATGTATTTAACACCTCAGACTGCTTGTCATCAAATCTTTGATTGAAGATTCCTGCTGTTGAATTGCTAATTCCTTTTTTGGTTTCAAGATATCATTTGACTTGTATCCTTTTGTTTCTGCTTGATGAATGCTTCAATGAATCCACAAGTGTTTTCCAGTACCATAATTTAGTCCACTTGCTCACAGGGTAGCACCAGACTAACCCAATAAGAACATGGATTTCAAATTTAACTTATATAAAATATGATGAAGAGGTTCCAATTAACATTTAAACATCACACAACCTATTCAACATCTCCACAATGGCTCCACCTGGCAACTTGGATCTGTAGTTGTACACACATCCAAGCCTGCTTTCTTCATTTCCTATGGTTGTCAAGGAAATTGATGATTCTCCTTTTACTGCCATCTCTATAGGACCCATGCTTTCCTAACCGCACGGCATATTGCACTCCTCAAATGATTGGCCCCAAGATCACAGTATATCCACAGTATAGATTCCTTGTTTTTGAGGCTAAAACTCTCCTCAGGCAGGTTCCATTTGCTGTGATACTTCCTCCAGTAGTTGCATTCAATGAACATAGCAATCAGTACAACATCAAGCTTGTTCCTGTCTCTCCAAGTATATTCCACTATGCCTTCTTAAGCCAAATTGAAAATCAGCATACTGATGATTTATTCCATATTGCTCATCCCCTTCCTCAGTTCAAAGCAGAACCTGATCCTAAATAAATTTCCTCAAAGGAAGGAATCTCCGTAGCTTCACAATCAGATCTTCCCTCCCACATAATTGCTTCCCATACAATCTTCTCTTGAGAAAGCAGGACCCACCAGCTTGACTTTCAGAAACGCATATGATGGATTTTCACACCCCAGATACAACCCTCTCCCTACCAAGCCTTTTATCCACCACCTCACCACCATGCTACTCCCTCCAGTAGTTGCTCAAGAAACACAGCAATCAACACAACATCAAGCTTGTTCCTATCTTTCCAAGTACATTCCACTATGCTTCCTCATGCAAGTTTGAAATTTGGCAAACCAATGATTTACTCCAAATTGTTCATCCCTTTTTGCTCGGTTCAAATCAGAACCTGATCCTAACCAATTTTCCTCGCAATTCCAAGAATGAATCTTCATAGCTTCTGTCCTACAAAATTGCCTCCCATACATTCTTCTCTTAAGAAGGGAGGATCCCCACCAGCTTCACTTTGAGAAACTTATATGATCAATCTTAACACCCCAGATCCAACCCTCGCCCTAGTACAATACTATCTCCTCAATATGAAGATCTTTCATGCTGATAATTAATTTCTGAAGCCTGAATCTCTGTGTGACGATCCTTTAGAATTGATGAAGCATTTCAATTTCCAAGATATTTCCTTCCCAAGTGCTCCAACTCCTCTCACTTAACATTTAAATTAAATCCATCTAGGAACTCCATCATCACTGTTTTTAGTTTGCATACACTTCATTTCTTGCGGATTCTATTTTCTTTTAACTCATCTTGAAAGCTACAAGGTTGTTTAAAATTTAATTCATGCATCAAAATTGGGAAAATTTTCCTCTATGCAGTGAGGAAATGAAAAGGACATCTAATGTGGTTGGAAATAAAATAAATTTAGAAGTAGGTTGCCAATAGTTGGAACCATAGGTTTAAAAATAACCAAATCTAGTGAGTAACAATAACAATCATAATCTTTCAGTTTTGCCATGTCTAGTTGAGTTGTCATGCCACTTGAAGGTCGACTCTAAGCTTTAACCCAAAAAACACACAGATTTTTGAATAATTCATGAACCTATTACTATTAGTAAATACAAGTAAACACAACCTGTCAGTTTTACCATGCCACGTCAAACCACAATGCAGTTCAGAGGTCAACCCTGGGCTTTGAGAAAAAAATCCTGAGACTTTTGTTTGAAAAACTTGGCAATAACTTGAGTTACTGAATTACTCATGTTTAACTCAAGTGGGATTGAATATTTTGTAAGTTTTTGAGTATTTTTAAGTGGTGGTGAGAATTTTTTTATACTACATATCATTTTTATTGGGCTCATTTATACACTGAGTTTGCCAAGTTTTTCTCATTTTAAACCCAAGTAAATATATTCCACTTGCACCTTTTTCGTGTCATTTCAATGTCATGTAAATGAAATGCTACCATCACCGGAACAGTTTTAAAGGGTTCTTAGGATGAATGAAAAACAGATAGACAGCTGGAATCATTGAAAAGAGCATATAGTTATAAATGAAAATCAGTATACAGCTGGTAACACTCAATGTCATTGTAATATTTTTTTCATGTATATACAGGCTTGTCTTATATAAATAGATACTGCCAATTTGAGGCATATTAATTTTTTCCCAGTTATATCTGTAAGTGAGGAAGATAGAGGAGAAGTCTTTCAAGATGGCCGTACTTCTATTTGGTTATAGCTTATACGCCACTGGAATTTTGGAGCAAAGCTATAATGGACGACATTGCGTCACTTTGGCTAGAAACATGAAAGCATCTTCATTTGTAAGGGTCTCTATTAAAATTTAATCTTAATATCAGAACCGCTATACAAGAGTCTATTGATAAAAAATGAAGTGAGGACACCAAGAGAGCCAAAAAAATTGAAATCCCTTCCTCTGGATGCCAAGTTCACCATGATTACAGCCATCAGGCAAGGGACTTTCAAAATGTCACAAGCAAATAGAGAATATTGACTAGAAAACCTCCAACATTGTGAACAAAAAAATTTAAACCCTTTGGCTAAAACTCAAAAACAGTTTTTAAATATCTGGTCAATTATACAGAAGATGACACAGAACTGATGTAAGCCCTAATTTAGAAATTAGGCACTCAAAATCAAAAGACAAGGAAAGAACTATATTGAAAAAAGATTAGCAATTGATGCTTCCATCCTCAGACGAAATTCCTGAAACCCATTAGAGAAATGAGTGAGGCCTGGGCAATCTACTGCAAGAAAAAAATAAACAGATGTTGGTCAGAAAAAGAGTAAAAGAATTACTTTTGATGACAGAAAGAGGCAACTGTTGATTAATGAAGCAATTGATAGATAAAATCAAATGTGTTGAACTGCCAGAATGATCAAGTCATCAACATAGACAATAAGAAACAAAATATCATCACCAGAGTGCTTAACATACAGATTACTGTCAGAAGGGCTGCACTGAAAACCATGATCAACAAAGTACTGATCAATCTTGATGTACAATGCACGGGGAGCCTGTTTCAGTCCATAGAGTGCTTTGACCAGTCTACAAACCTGATGCTCTTTTCCAGCAACCTTGAAACCAGGAGGCTGCGTCATGTAGACTTCTTTCTGCAAATCACCGTTGAGGAAGGCACTCTTGACACCCATCTAATGAACTGTCCATCCAAACTAGGCTGCAATGGCGAGAAGAAGACGAATTGTGCTCATCTTGGCAGTAGGAGCAAAGGTCTCTTCATAATCAATGCCCTCCCGCTGTGTGAATCCCCGAGCAACTAATTTGGCCTTGTATTTATCCAAAGTACCATCTGCATGATACTTGACCTTATAAACCCATTTGCAGCTAATAGGTTTCTTCCCAGGAGGAGGGTCAGAAAGAACCCAAGTGTGATTCTTCAGAAGACTATGATATTTTGTCTACTTAGCCTTTTCCCACTCTGGAATTCCTTTAGCCTCTGAATACGTATGAGGCTCATAGATGCTGTGGATGTTGGCCATAAGAGCAAAATTGGTTGTGTTTTGCTGCTTGCTCTTTTTGCGAGCTGATCTACCCTCAATGAGTTCATCATTGTGAAGACCTCTAATAGTCCTGAGCCACTACTTAGGCCAACGAATAGAAGTACCAACATCTGGAATAGGAGAAACAACATCTCTTGGGATTTCTGGAACAAAATCATCTGGATGTGAGTCCTGAGGAAAATCAAGTGATGCTAGATCATGACTTGTAGACCCCTCATCTTCAGAGTCAGAATGCTCTGAAGCCCTCCCATCATGGGAACCAAGAGGAAGACAAACACCCTCATTAGAAGCCTTCACACGCTGATCCGCAGGACTGGTAGTAGGAACAAATGGACCAGCAGTCTCATCAATCACAACATCATGACTGAATATGAGACGATTTGTCTCCACATCAATCAACCTGTATGCCTTGTGATTGTCGCTGTAACTAATAAACATAAGTATTTGGCTCTTGGAGTCCAACTTGGTATGCTTGGCTTTTGGAATCCATACATGAGCTGTAGAACCGAAGACTTTAAGATGGCCCACCTTAGGCTTATGTCATGACCAGGCTTCTTCAGGAGTCATCTTCTTAACGGCCTGTGTAGGTGATCGATTCAAGAGGTAGACTGTAGTATAAACTACTTCGGCCCAATATTTCTTAGATACATTTTTGTACTCCAGCGTAGAACGAGCCATTTCAGTAATGATGTGATTCCTATGTTCAACGACACCATTCTACTGAGGGGTGTATGGTGTGGTGAGTTGGCACTTAATGCCATGTGCAGCACAAAACATAGAGAAGTCAACTGAACAAAACTCCCCCCCATTATCTGACCTTAGAGTGACAATCTGAGAACCTGATTCTTTCTCAACTAAGGCCTTATACTACTGAAATGTACTGAACACATCTGATTTATGTTTCAAAAAATACACCCACATTTTTCGATTGAAATCATCAACAAATAATAAAAAGTACCCAGACCCAGTAATAGATAGAGTGTTCATTGGTCCACATACATCAGCGTGAACCAATTGAAGTACCTTGGAGGCTCGCCAAGAATCACCATCCGAGAATGGTGTCCGATGTTGCCTCCCAGCTTGACAGGCTCCACAAACTCCATGATTTTGAGTCTGGATCTCAGGTAGACCAGCAACCAAACCCTCCCAAGACAGTTGAGAGAGATAGTGCACATTCAAGTGCCCATAACTCTGATGCCAAAGTTTGTTGATGGAAGTACTCCTAGCTACCAGAGCATGTTCCTGAGAATCACCGGAATTAGCAAGTCTATACAGACCATGATCCTCAAGTCCCATAGCGATTGTAGTATGAGTCTCCCTATCAACGATGTTGCAGGTGGATGAACTGAAAACAACATCCAACTGGGGAGAATGCCGCATGATCTGACTGACTGAGAGAAGGTTATGTTCCATGTCGGGAACATAGTAAACATCAAGAAAGAGTAAATTTCTTCCTCCTGAGTGAATCTAGACAGTGCCCTTACCAGCAACTATGTACTCTTCGCCTCCTCCAAAAATGACAAAATCAGAGAATGGTTTGAATTTTGTGAATCAATCCCGACGATGAGTAAAATGCCGCGAAGCCTCGGAATCAATATACCAGGCAGAAGATTGTACTGGATCTGTTGTTCTCTTGGCCATAAATGTATAGAAAGCAAATTCTTTCTGATCAGTGTGCTCCGCGACATTTGCCTTTGGTTGAGACCCTCCCTACTTCTTTTGTTCAGAAGCCAATCGAACCCGACAATCAACGTTGATGTGGCCATACTTATGGCAATAATTGCACTGAACGTTCTTTTTCTTCTTGCTGTCTTGAGAAGAACCAGAGCTTTTCAGCTGAGCAGTTTGTGCCTTCCCTTTGTTCTTAGCAAAAGATTTGGTAGAGAACGCTTGCTTTGTGGAGGTGGAACTGGTACTGCTTCCAAACTGTTGTCTCCAACAATCCTGCTGCAAGAGGATAGTACACAGCTCCAGAAACTTCAAATCAACATTAGCAGACGTAATGTTGAGAGTCTCGATGAAATGTTCATAAGACTTAGGTAGGCTTTTAGAGTGATCACGACCATGTCCTCTTCCTCCATCATCCGACCAATGGCTTGTAGCTGGTCACGAATGTCCTCTATCTTTGTCAGATGCTCCTGGAGAGGTGTCTTCTCGACCATCATTATCGAAAAGAGCATGTTCTTAAGAAAGAATGCACGACTCTTATCTAACGTTTCATGGAGATCCTTTAAGTACGTCCAGACCTCAACTGTTGTTTTGCCTGATGGCAATTGTGGCAGCTGGTCGTCAGTGACTGAAAGCTTAATGAGCATGACAGCTTCCCGGTTGCGTTCATCCCATTTGTCCTGGTCCTTTCTGACTAGAGTGGGACGGGTTGAGTTCCCCAAAACGACCTGATCGAGGCAACAATATTCAAAGATCGTAATCATGCACTAGTTCCAATTGTTGTAATTCTTCCCGTTGAACTTCTGGCTACTTTCAAGCATTATATTTGTCACAGATGCCATCACGTACCCTGAGGTCAAACTGGTGAAGGCAAAATAAACAAAAACAGAGACGACACAAATTCAAAGTAGAAACCCTAACATGGATTTTGAGGCACTTTGAAGACAAAACCAGAAGATCTAAAGAGTACCCAAAAAATGATGCTGAAAACCAAAAAAAAAAAAAATTGAATACCTAGAAAATTTCGTCAGCACCCACTTGCACAAATTTCGAGGCACGAACTTCGAGAAACCTAGAAAAGTCTAATGACAACCCAGCTGAGATCTCGAAAAACCCACTAAATCTATAATCGAAAACTTTTCCGAACCTCAGAAGATTGGTCAAAACCCTAGCCGGTTTCAGAAAAACCCTAGGCGGCCAAATTTTTTTCAAAAAAATACAAAAAACTCCATGAAATCATGTCTATCAGCAGAGAGAATTCACGGCTTGGCTAGGGCAATGAAACGTGACAGAGAGAACTCCTGTCGACGCCCTAGGAATGTAGAGAATCACGTCCAAAAACAATGAAAAACGCGTTTAAAAAAAAAGCACAACTTGCAAATGCCTAGGACAGGAAGAAACGTGGCCAGAAATGGGGAAAAAAAAACACATTTCTACTAGGGAAAAATAAGCGTCCAAGATGGGTCTGAAACGTAGCAAAGAGGACTGGAAATCGCGCGCCCAAAAGAAAAAGACCAAAATCGCGACCCAGAAGACCAAAAATGCGACAGATTTTCGTCACGAAAATACAAGGAAATTGCATTCAGACAAGGTTGCATGGGCAGAAACAGAAGGTCGCGTGAGCAAGAAAAAAAAAAGCCCAGAAGAAGAAGAGATAATGCCCAGAAAAAAAAATGCGATAGAGATTGAGAAAGATCGCGGCGAGACAGAGAAAATCGCACCCTAGAATACACGAAAATGCCCACGATTTTTCCAGGAAGTGGATCACGATTTTCAGACCAGGAGAGCAAAACATTTTCAAAAGCACAAAAAAATTTCAAGACTCAGAAAATTCCTTACGAATTTTATTTGAAATTTTTTTTGAAAACAAAGCTCTGATACCATGTGAATGGTAAATAACTTTTTGTCTATTAACATGAAAAAGATTACAATATATAGAAACTACAGAAGACTGTAGTCATTTAATGAACTAACCAACTCTACCTACCTGATACTGTAGAAACAGTATATAAACTAATAATATAATATTGACCATTAATACATAAGAATATAATATTCTAACAAAAAGAAGCAAAAGCAGATGCTTATGACAAGAGGTGGTGGGGGCACTGGTGGTTTAATTATAGCTTCAGCTATGCTCAATGATTGTTCAATCATGAAATATCTGAGCGCTAAAGGTCACTGTGAAAACAATATTGACAAATAGACAGTTGCAAATTAAGCATCCAGATTTTTCTAATCCACAAAACAAAAAGTTTGGGAAGATGCCAAGTGTGAAGCAGTTAGCTATGATCAGCAACATGGAGATTTGACAATTTTTTGGAACCTGTATAACTTCACATGCCAGATCCTGGAGAAAAATCAAGATTCGACAAGCATCACGACTCAAGGCCTCTGAGAGAATATAGCCTTCATAAGCAACTGTTTTTTTGCAGAGCTGATAAGAGAACTAAACTTTAGGAGGATCTTTTGCAATTCAGATCCAAATATTCACAGTGGCTTGAATCCTTGGGAAAGATTTGAACTCAATTCTAAAAAGAGAATGGGAATAGCTGATAGCTCTCTGAATAATGCTGTTTCGCTATTTATTCCAGGAGGAAGACAGGGGGATAAAGAAGCCAAAGATGGCTTATGCACATGGTACAACAGAAGAAACAGGTGACAACTGAGATATTAAACAATTTCTTGCAGATGATAGGTGGTTGGATCTCAACTTGGTTACTGCCTCATTGATTCTTAAGGCAGCTGGATCTTATCACTGGCAAATCAGGCTACAAGTGGAAGAGGAAGCTCACCCCAAAAGAATTCAATAGTTGTGCACATGATCTTTAAGGCATGATAGTGTTCAGCTTAGTTCAAAAACTCAAAACAGATAAGCGTTTGAAAAGTGTGAACAAAGAAGTCAGGCAATATCTTCAAATGAAAGGAAACAATGGAGCAAAAATGGAAACCATTCAGTTAGCAATGCAAAAAGGAGATATTGAAAAGATTCTGCAACAAGAAGCAACTCTTGGGGCTGGATGGAGTGGAAGGGAACCACAAAACAGAAGTTGTTTCATAAGTACATTATTGCAGGAAGAGATGTGAATAGAATAGAGGATTTGCCATGTTTTTCATATGTCTGTTATTGCAAGAGTATTTACCCCAACCTGACAGATCTATACTCCAAGACCTGGCTATAGTAAGAAAGAAAAGGAAAGGACTGATGCCAGTTAACCCAGCTTATAGGCGGCTTATAGCATATAGGACTACCTCATACTCCCCCCATGTAGGAAGCACCTAACTGTGCTTCAGACCAAGGCTACCCTACCATTTGAACTTGTGACTTATTTTCCACGAGCACATGTTTTTCACCAACAGGCGAACTCAGACAAGAAACTATTTATTTCTTTAAGAATCTACCGTCTGAAGAAAGAGTGGGCAGAAATGAAGCCCAAATAGGCTTATAGCAGCAACATCCCTAAGAGGTTACCAACACCCAAAATGATCAGCTGATGGTTGCTGTCATAGAAAAGGTTAAGGCTGCTGCTTTTACCTTTAAAGGCAATAAGGCCTCAGAACCAGACTGTTTTCTGGCCAGCTTCTTGCACAGGTTATGGGGAGCGATCAAAGAATTCATTGTACAGATTGTTGAAAAGTCAAACAAAAGCAAAAGAAAACCATACGATGTTCTTAATTTTACTTCCAAAGAATGTGGTGCATCTTCTTTTGATGCTTGTAGTGCCATCTACACGATCTTGTCAACAGTCATAAAAAACAGTCTGGGCTGTGGTCAAAGAAGACATTGCACAAGCTATTGAAGAGTCAAGAAAAGAAAAAGTTAACTTTAAAAGAGATCAGTACAACATTGCTCAATTAATCCCAATGAAGAATGCTTTTTTTTATAGTAGTACCATCTATGAGATATTGACCTAAGTCATAGAAAAGTTAAAACAATCCTGAAGAAATATTTCCTCACCTATTTTGTTTGAATAGGGATTTTTTGTCCTATTAGAGCAAATTTTAGCTCATAATCTTAGTCCATAAGTTCATCCACTCTACAGCCAAGAACAAGAGGGAAAGAATGATTATAAAGGTTGACATGACAAAAGCTTATGACCTAATCAAATGGTTCTTTCTGGCACAATCTTAAAAGCTTTTAAGTTTAATAATGATTGGTGCAGCTGGGTTTTCCTGATTTGTCGGGAACTCTTTGCTTCTCAGTTTTGGTGAACAATATCCCTACTCAGACCTATTCCCGAGAGAGAGAGAGAGAGAGAGGGGTAGGAAAATCCATTTTTCCTTTACCACTTTATCTTGGTTGCAGAGGCTCTAGGTAAAAAAAAATGTGGGTTTGTCACTTCATGCCACACAAACTTATTCATTATAAGTTTGTTAATGCTTACAATTCTTGTTGGTGTTGTTGAAATTAGTGTAGCTACAACATTTTAAAGGGTCTTGAACTGTTATGAAGTGGCAGCTGGCCAACTTCTTAGCATCAAAAAGGCTCAGGTCTGCTTCATGAACCCCCTAGGGAAAAGGTAAATGGCCCATGTAGGGAATTAAAATTTGAATGCGGTACCCAACAAATATTTAGGAATATCCTTATTGCTAGGTAAAGTTAAGAAACAGATATGAGACAGTTCAATTTGCTAGTTGACTTCAGCTGGTAAATGCAACTCCTAGTGGTAGTGGTTTAAGTTCTTGCTGTATATCTCCTCTCTGTTTAGAATCAGAAATGCTATTAGGAAAACCATTAAGGGCATACACTGCTATTTTTTTGGTCAGACACTAGTGAAAAATCATTTTTTTAAAGCAGCTTTGAAAGAAGTTTTCCATCCAACAATCACAGCAGAAGCAGGTGTGAGATGCTTGCAAACTATGAAATATACCCCAGGTGTTATGGTCATGGGAGATTAGACAAGGAAAACAGCATATTGTGGAGCAAAATTTTGAGGAAAAATATTTAGATTCTATGCAACCTAACAGAAACTTCTCGTTACCTTCCTTTCTCCAAAGGATTTTTCCTCTGAAACTTTGTCTTCTTGCATAAAGGCATCTTAAGTGATCATCCTCCATGGAATGCAAGAGTGTAACAGGAACCACCTCTTGGACAGCCCCTGGTTAAAGAATGGGAACAGCTTCAGCAGGCATTCAGATGTTAATTTACTGGTCACAGACAAACAAATGAAACACTAAGTATTGATTCAAGCCACAATCGCAAGCTCATTCTTAGAAGTTATGGAAGAATGTTGCAAACTTTCTGTCCAGAACAAGTTGTCCAAGTGGCATAGAAAAAGACACTCGGTGTGGAAAACTACAAAATCTGGAGAATACAGCATCAAAGAAGGCTACAAATACTGATTTATAGAACTGGAAGCAATGGCTCTCATTTGTTTTAAAAAGATACGTGGTGTTGATGTTTATAGCTTCAAAAGGTATTACCCCAGTCGGCCAGAAGTCAAGACATATTAATTATAAACATTTATTCAAAGTGCTGGGTCGGCTCAAGTGGAGTATGACACCTAGTCTTGTACAAATAGGAGAGAGACTCTCCACATTCTATCATCGATTCATTTTTCATTCATTCTGTGTGTCCAAGAAGAAGATTCGCTCTCAAGAAGGAGATTTATTTCTGCTCAGGAATTCGCACTACCTACAGTGCTGGCCTATGTTATTGTATTCTGCCATTTTTTGGCTTGATCTCAAGTGCGATTTTCTGCACTATTATACCTGATCTTTTATTAAAGTGTTGCTGGGTTTTTCTCCCTTGAGAAGAAGGGTTTTCCTAGTATAAAATCTCTGTGTTCATTGTTTTGTGTTTACTTTTCTGTTTTCTGTTAAATCTGATCTAAAACTAACATGGTATCAAAGCCAGGTTCAAGAAATCTGATCAGATTTGACTAAGCAAAATTCCAGTTGTGTGGAACTGAACAATTCTGTGTTTAGGGCAGAAATCAGACTTATTCTTGGGCAGATATAGTTCAGATTTGGAAGCACCTTTTGAATACCATATTGCAGATCTGCATAGAGGAGAAGAGTAGAAGCCATTGCAGACTTGTGAGATTATATAGAAGATCATATTTCAGATCTGAGTGGAGTTTTAAGAGGAGCTGCTCAAGACAAGTTAAGGGAAGATTGGAAAGGCATAAAAGGAAGTCAAGATGGAGATTAAATCCTGGTCGGGAGGATTGTTTTGCATCACGGAGAATTGGATTGGTTTTCTACATTGGGTTTCCTCCGAACGGAAATATCTCAGGAATTCATAGCCACTGAAGGACGTAGCCCCTGATGTGGTTTCTGTATTATAGAATATAGCCGAAGATTATAGGTGATTGAATCTATTGAGGTTGATATTGTAACTTCTAGTGATGGTGTGATCATTGTTGAAATGATATTGAGCCTTGTTGGGTAAAATGACATTGGTGTTGGAACATACAAGGCAACCTGACATCGGGTATCTTCTTTATCATTGGCGATAAGAGACAATGGCGATGAATGCTTATCAACTCTGTCATCGAGCATAGCAAGACTGCAGTTATTCTTGGATGGTTTATATTGTATAAGGGCCACGTTTTTCATTGGTGTTAATTATTATATATGTGCTTGGTCGGTGTTATTGTCGGGCCTCTCAACCATAATCTTGCACTATCTATCACTTCTATGGAGGCGTCATTCCTGAGACCGGAGTTTGAAGCTTGAACCGAAGACTATACTAATTGAGAATCTCGAGAAATCTTGTAACAGGATATTGACGGCTATTAATGTCTGAAGCATATTCAAAGAAATATCAAGTTTGGCTAGCAACAACCATCCACGCCGACAGAGACGAACTGTGACGGGAGCATTCTGGGCAATATTTGTAATGTTGCCATCGTTGATCTTCTTGCTATGATTGGCGTAATTATATGCAACGCTATGCTAGCCAAATGACTTTTGTGCACGGGAATCGGGTCACATGAACATTGCGGGTAGCATTATGGATAAAAGACAAAATAGCCGCTTTTAAAAGCAGACAAATAGGTCTTGACTTCTTTCTATTCCGCTTCCTGTATGCTGCTAACGTCTTCAGGGGAAATGAAGAAAGTGTATGTTTGGAAATATGCAGCTATTGGTTAATTGAGTTCCTGTCACTGTCATGATAGGAGCATCTTGCCCTCCGAGTTAGTCAGAACAGTAGTAGGGTACTGCGAAGAACAGCTTCACTAGGGTCTAGCAGAGTAGAGCCAGGGTGCACCAAGAGAAGGGCATCTAAGTCAGAGGGTGAAGATGGGGTCTATCTTGTATTTGTTGTATGGTCTCAATCATAGTTTGCGGACTCGCCACGGACTTGGCGAACTCGGGAGTCCGTTGGCCAACCGAGTCGACTCACCACGGACTCGGGAGTCAAGTACTCGGGTCTCAATCATAGTTTGCGGACTCGCCACGGACTCAGCGGACTCGGGAGTCCGTTGGCCAACCGAGTCGACTCACCACGGACTCGGGAGTCCTGACCCAGGACTCGGGAGCGCGGCTGGGAGTTAAAAAGGGTTAAAAACCCATGTTTTTTTACTTTTTGTTTCATTTTAACATTCAACTTTGTGAAATACAGGTCTGCAAATTGATTTGGGGTTGAAAGAAGCCATGAGAACGAGCTAAAAAGATCAAAATAGAGCTAGGTAAGTGATCTAACAATTCTTTTTTTTTGTTTTCTTGCATTCAAAATCAAAAAAATCAAGAAAAATAAGGGGAAATGCTGCCAAATTTTTTTCTATTTTCCTTAATAGCCTAATTCCAACTATTTCTAGCTTGGTTTTGCATTCTTATTTTTTTTGCAAATGTTTGAAACTTTGAATCACATTTATTTGCTGAATTTTTTTTTCCATGTTGAACTTGAAACAGCAATGTTGTCTTCAAATCCAAAGGGAACGAGAAAAGACCCTGCATGGAAGTATGGAATACCAGGAAATAAAAAAGGTGAAGTGACATGTACTGAATGCCAGAAATGGATGACAAGAGTAAACAGATTAAAATACCACCTTGCAAGAATACCTGGGCAAAATGTGGAGGGATGCCCTAAGACTACTCCTGAGATTATTAGAGAGATGAAGGCCCTTCTTGTTGATTATGAGCTAAAAAAGATGAAAGACAAAAAACAAAGGATGCCCTAGCAATAGCGATGAGTGGATCCCATTCTACACCATCTATGCCCCATGGTACTGCAAGTCCAAGCATTCGTGCTCCACATTCATCTTTTGGTGAGAGTCCTGAGGGTTCCTTTTCTACTGCTAGTGTTGTCCTTCATCAGGACCAAATTATTTTATTCCATGTAATGTTCTAGGAGCACAACCTTCACTTGAAGATACCGGTTGGAATAAGGAAAAGCATCATGAAGCAAAGATGGCTGCTGCAAACTTTTAGTACTACAATGATCTACCTTTCAATGTTGCAAACAGCCCATATTGGGAAGGTTTGGTGAACGCCCTTACAGTTGCAGGAAAGGGGTTTAAGACCCCATCAACTAGAGATTTGAGCGGGCCATTGCTAGAGGAAGTCGTAAAGAATACACGGCTTGTGGTTGATGAGCAAAAGAAATTTTGGCGAAGAAAAGGTTGCAGCATTTTATCTAATGGGTAGACAGATGGACGAAATAGAACTCTCCTAAACTTTTTAGTGGCCTCTAATGGTGGATTGGTGTTCCTAAAATCAATAGATGCCTCCCATGAAGTCAAAAATGCTAAGACTTTATGTAATCTATTAGATGGGGTGGTCCAGGAGGTTGGAGTTGATAATGTTGTCCAAATTATCACAGACAACGCAGCTGCATATGTAGCTGCAGATAGACTACTTATGGAGAGGTATCCCACAATCGCATGGTCTTCATGTGTTGCACATTGCTTGGACCTGTTGCTAGACGACATTGGGAAGATTTCATGGGTCAAAAGAGTGGTTGAAGATGCAAAAAGTGTTACAAAATTTATCTACAACCATACTTGGGTGCTTTCTTTGATGAGGAAATTCACAAATGGCAAGGACCTTGTGCGACCTGGAGTGACACAATTTGCCAGCCACTTCCTCACATTGCAAAGCATTCTTGGTGCCATTGGTCATCTCAAGCAAATGTTTGTGTCCAATGCTTGTAAGGAGTCCTCATTTTCCAGTAGACTTGAAGGGGAGAGGATTGTTGCCATAGTTTTTGATGAGACATTCATCAAAAATGGAGAGTAGTTGATAGGGGTAAGTAGCAATCACACAAAAAAAAATTATACATTATAATCTATTTGCTGTTTTTATTTTTTGAGGGGTTAATTTTGTTATAATTTAACATTTGTTTTCATTTTTTTAGGTGACAAAACCTTTGGTGAGGGTTCTTTGTATGGTGGATGGAGAGGGCATGCCAATGGGTTTCATCTATGAGGCAATGGATAGGGCCAAAGAGGCCATATCACATTACTATGGCGGCAACAAAAGGAAATATAAAATAATATGGCGCATCATTGATCAAAGATGGACAAATCAACTCCACCAGCCGATTCATGCCTTTGCCTACTTCTTGAATCCGAAGTTCTTCTCGGACACATTTAAGGCGGATGAGGAGGTCATGGAAGGTCTTGTCACATGCATTGATAGGATGGTGCCTAATCGTGAGCTGAGAGATAAGGTGCTTGATGAGTTGGAGGTGAGATTTGTTACATCTAATTTATGAATTTGCAATGTTGAGCCTTGACTATCTATGAATTTTCTATATTTGATTTACTTTTTCTTTTATCTATTCAAGGTCTACAAGGTGCAGAGGGGAGACTCTTTTCCTCCCAACAAGCAATTGAAAGGAGAGGAAAACAACAACCAGGTAAAAAATGAAATTAGAAATTTGATTCTTACATATAGATTTTTTACTTTATTCTTATTTCTTAATACTTATATTTTTTAAACATGTTTTTGTAGATCTATGGTGGGAGAACTATGGTGTTAGCACATCAAATCTTCAAAAGCTAGCCATACATGTCTTGCCACAGCCATGCAGTGCTTCTAGGTGTGAACGCAATTGGAGTTTATTTGAGAACATTCACACAAAAAAGAGAAACAAGTTGACTCAGCAGCGCCTAAATGATTTAGTTTTTGTTCAGTACAACCTTTGCCTTCGAACTAGAAAGGTGGAGGGTGTTTCACACTAGTCCATCGACTTGGATGACATTGATCCATATGGTGAATGGACTATTGATGAACAAAATGATGAGGCTGATGTCTTCCTTACTGATGAGGATCTTGCTGAATTAGAGAGAGCAGCAGCAGAAGAAGAAGCAGCAAGATTGGATGCCATGGAGGATGACGAAGACACATTTGAATATCATGTTTCCTGCCGATCTCCTAGTCCTCGTTTGGATACTATAGCACGGGACCTTCTAGTTCTAGGCCTTCAAAATTGAGTACCATTGGGAGGGGAAAGAGGAAGATGTAGATTGCATGGTTAAATGTTTTCCTCTTTTTGACATGATTATATGTAAACATTTATAAACTTATGATGCTGTTATACATTGAAACTATGAGTATTTGATGACTATGAATGATGAAATTTCAATTATTGAGTGTTTGATGATCATATGACATGTGTAATCTTTGAATTATGAGTGTTTGATAATCAAATTAGGCTCTTATGTTCTCTAAATGCATTAATTTGTTCTCTAAATGCATTAATTTGTTCTTTTTTTTTGTAAAACTACGGTTCTTTTTTTTTGCCGAGTCTTTTCCCGAGTTCGCGCTGAGTCCCAAGTCCGAGTCATATTTTTGGGCTGCTGAGTCCGCGCCGAGTCCGAGTTTGCAAACTATGGTCTCAATGCATATGTGTGGTCAGTTATAATACATTTTGTGCATAGCTTGTGATTTCAAAACCTTGGGTTTATAGTGCATACATTGTATTGATCTTACATGGGTTAAAAGACAATTTTTATGAAGTTAACAGGAGGAGTCACATTGATGACTCAGAATGAGATAGTTTGCTTCAGTTTGAAAGTGGTTTATCTGATGATTACATTTGTTGACATGTGGCAGCATATCAAGTGATACAGTTGTTTATTTAAACAGTGATTTTACACTGTTATGTGGCCCATTGCAAGTGTCATTGGAGGCATAAAGTGCATCATCTATGGTTGGGATCCAGTGCACTATTCTAGAGCCATCAAATGACAGATTACAGGTCTATGACCAGCGCACCAGATTAGATTGTAACAGCAGATTTAAGTGACTGGTTGCAAGTCTCTAACAAGTGTTCCAGATCAGACTTTAATGAAGTTGTGGCATCCTTCTTCATGCTTCCTGTGAATTTGGCATTACACACTGGAGTTGAATGTAACCCATGGTGTTCACAACTATTCAGCAGCACTGTTGATGAAGAAAATTCTCAGTTAAAGGGAACAACTTTATTGATTCCTATGATCATGTGTCAATAAATAAGGAAGTAGACAACGGGGAAGACCTATTTGCAGACTCAAGGATAAAGACTTTAAAGGAAGATAAGAGCTCCCTTTTAATGTAAGAAGTGAGAAGCCCCTAACAAAGTCACCAACTTGTCTTGGATAAAGATCGATCAGACTAAGGATCATATCTGAAAGTCTATGCGGGCTGGGGGCAAGATGTCATTGTTTACCCAGAGCAACCATAGCAGGTTCATTATTTCACTGTGTATATTTGCATCTATTAGTCACAATTGCATCTTCATTAGGCTGTGGGTTACAAGCATGCCTAGGACAGTTAGCTCAGCATTTATAATTACATTAGTACATGATAATTTTGTATTGGTCATTTAGTGATGCTCTACAAGTCAGAATTTACTATCTCCATTGTCTTCTCTATGAGGACAATCTGTTGTTAGTGAAAATTGGCAATAGTTGCAATCATCCTTGACAATATTGTAAACAATCTAAGGAAGTTCTTGATGGATTCCAAGAATTCAAAGCACGAGTTGAGTACATGTCCGGGAAGAGGATTAAGGTTCTAAGATCAGTCAATGGAGGGGAGCTCACTTCTGCAGGATTTTTGTAATCTTTGTATTGAGGCAGGGATCAAGAGGGAGTTATGTGTTCAGCAAAATGGAGTTGTTGTAAGAAAGAACAAGTCTATAGGAGAGGCAACGAAGGCTATGATCCATGATCTGAGGTTGCAGAATTTCCTATGGGCAGAGGCTTCCAGAACCGCAGTATATGGGTAGAGGCTTCCAGAACCATCTTGGAGATGGGAATGAAGAGGCCAAGTACCTAGGGATTCACGTAATAGAGCAAGTGGATCAGCAGGTGTAAGTTGAGTTGCACTCATGATGGAAGTGTTTTTGGATATGAATGGACATAGGGCGATCCCATGGAATCCTATGACACGAGGAATTGGAGTGACTCAATGACAAGAAGTGAAGGTGTCAGCTAAGTGGGTTGCAATGTTGCAAGGCCAGGTGCTAAGTCTTTGAAAGGCCTTTTTCAGTTGTAGAGAAAGGAATTGCACAAGGCAGTCAACCTTGTTTTGACATTGGTAGCATCGCAAACCTATTCAGAATAGGGTGATCTGGGATGAGGTCAAGGAGGACTAAGTCCTGGAGTGAAGGAAGGAGGGTTGGACTCTTGCAAGTCAATTGGAGGTGCTGTTAGGAGTAGTACCGGAAGTGTGTGATGAAAACTGTTCCACTAAGGCAAGCATTGCAAGCAATCTTGGACGAGGAGGTCAGGAGGTTGATACGGGTACTTGGAGCTGAGTTCAATTGGGAGTTAGTACTGCAAAAGGTGTGAAAAAGGTGTTTGTGGTGGCACTTGGATGAGAAATCTGAGTAGCTTGAACCCGATCAAGTAGCATGGAAGGTTTTGTATCAAAAGGATGGATCAGCTCAGTGAAGGAAGTCGAGGCAGGGTTCTCGCAATGGTGGAGAGAGTAGTTCTGAAGAATCTACTCAAATCAGGTTAAGTATGGCAGGATCAGAAATGGTGCTGAGGAAAGCAATCCAACTCCAAAGGGAGTCACAGTATCATCAAGATATTCTCCCTATGTCAGGAGAATGGACAAGAACGATGGACTGATCTATCATAGTGTATATTTCTCTGAGACGGAGAAATATGAGGTGAAAGCCCTTGTAGCATATATTTCTTTGAGACGAAGAACTATGAGGTGAAAGCCCTTCTAGTGTATATTTCTCTGAGACGGAGAAATATGAGGTGAAAGCCCTTGTAGTGTATATTTCTTTGAGACAGAGAAATATGAGGTGAAAGCCCTTGTAGTGTATATTTCTCTGAGACAACGAAATATGAGGTGAAAGCCCTTGTACAAATCACATCTCTGAGACTGAGTTGTGCTTCCCACAATTGGGTGTAGCCATTGTGGATGTCATGTTGAGAGAGTCCATGACGAGACATGATACCCTTGAGTGGGACTCAAGGAAGACTTTGCTATACCTCCCTAGCTAAGAGGGAGTGTTGATGTTTATAGCTTCGGGAGGTATTACCCCAGTCGGCCAGAAGTCAAGACATATTAATTATAAACATTTATTCAAAGTGTTGGGTCGGCTCAAGTGGAGTATGACACCTAGTCTTGTATAAATAGGAGACTCTCATCATTCTATCATCGATTCATTTTTTATTCATTCTGTGTGTCCAAGAAGAAGATTCGCTCTCAAGAAGGAGATTTATTTCTGCTCAGGAATTCGCACTACCTACAGTGCTGGCTTATGTTATTGTATTCTGCCATTTTTTGGCTTGATCTCAAGTGCGATTTTCTGCACTATTATACCTGATCTTTAATTAAAGTGTTGCTGGGTTTTTCTCCCTTGAGAAGGGTTTTCCTAGGATAAAATCTCTGTGTTCATTTTTTTGTGTTTACTTTTCTGTTTTCTGTTAAATCTGATCTAATACTAACACGTGGAAGGGTAAAGGAATGCCCAAGGCACACATGTATACATAGTTGACTGTTAAAATCCGAATTCTAACTAAAAACAATCTAAGAGAAGAGAAATGATAGATCCTTTGTACTGTATCACCTGCATGTAACTTTATTGCCTCCTCTCATTGGAAAAATCCCATCAGTATAATCAGGCAGTTTGCAAATTAACCTGATCAATGTTGCTGCAGAGAACTTATCAACTTGGAAAGCGAAGGAATTTCTATTATCCTGGCACTTATGAAAGAAAGGAATCCCAAGGTGAGTCTAACAGTGAGAAAAAACTACAGAACATTGCTCCCTAGCCATTAAAGAACTCAGAAGGTTAACAGGAGATATAGAAGACAAAACAGAAAGAGAAAGAAAGCTAAAGAAGCCCCAGCCAAACCGAAGTAGATTCACACAAGAAAAGACATATTAAAACTCAACTTTAATGGTGGACCCAAATGAAACACTGGTATGGGAGGGGCACGGGATCTAGACAGAGATGTGATCTTATGTTATGAGGTGGATATAGAAATTGCAACAAACAATATGACAGAACTGATGGGTTTGTTTTATGGCCTGTGCATTGTTAAGAAAAAAGGCATATGGAAATTTTTCGTGGAAAGAAACTGTAAAATTGTTGTGGATCTTATCAAACAAGGTAACACTTGGGATTGTCAAATGTAATGATCTTAAGTGGTAAAAGTACTGGGTTTTCGAAGAATCACCCAAGCTATCTTTGTGATTGTCGTGGTGAAGCCTTTTGGTTTTCATGTTATTTAGAAATGATCTCTATAGTTGTTGAGAATCACTTCTGAGCTCTTGACGAAAAGAAATGGCTGAATGTAATCTCTCTGTTTTTACCAGAATTTTCATGTCCATATTTAACTTAGCTTGTAGTAGTAGCAATCTCTTTACTAGATTTAGAAATCTGACTAGTAGATTCTTGCTTGATTGGAAACTATGGAAGCAGGCAGTCATTGTATGTTGAATTCGAGATTGTGGATAGGACTAGTGAAAGAAATTTGGGCAGAGGCAAAAGAAGCTTGAAAATTTTATACACAAATAATGTCATGCTTCTATATATTTGTTCAATACAGATTACATATATATATAGGAGCTATATTTCCTATATTATAGGAAGGTTCCTTTAACAACTCCATTATTATGGGATAACAAATAAACAAACTCCTAAATATATGAGTTGTTTTAACAACTCATAATACCAACAAATAAACTACAACCACTAACAAATAATTATACTATGACACACTAACAATCTACGGGAATGATGTAATATTAACAACACGCCCCCATATTACATCATTCTCTAAATGGAGATAGGTAGACTAACAATACTTGATGACCACGTTCATTAGCTCACCAAAGAACATAATGTAAGAGTAGGGACATACACTTCTACTCATGACAAGCAATAAAGAACTAGCCTCACTATGCTTACTGTACTTTCATTCAAGGATAGGGACAACACATCTATCCAGGGTCTTACAACAAGGTCTTACTGTACTTCACTATGCTTATTGTACTTTCTACCCATGGAACCAAGGATAGGGACTAACACATCTATCCAAGGTCTTACAACAAGTTTGGATAGGGGCAAACACATCTATCCAACATCACTTATAACCAGGGACACACACTTTTGCTCACAACAATTATGACTGGGGACAAACACATCCAATCATAATTACCCAACAAATGTGATTGGGGACAAACATTTCCAATCACATACACCATTCTCGTGAATGGGGACAAACACATTCATTCACAAACAACCAAGAATTGTGATTGGGGACACACACATCCAACCACAAATACAAATTTGAGAAGTCCTTGTTGTTGCATATGCAACCACCGTTATAGATCTTTGCCACTTTGATCACAAACGATATGAGACAGTTACCGTTGCCACCTAGAAATAGATCTTGGCTTTAGTCATTTTGGTGCAAATAGTTTTCTCACTAAAACAGTTTTGTGACCCCAATGCTAGTGACAAATCAAGGGGACACTACTTGTCCTCCAACCTCCTGTGCCTCCATCCTCCGATGAGCTTGCTACTTAGCAAATTTCGGTTTGAGGATCAATTTTATAATGCCCCCCTTTAATATGGATGTCGTGTACAAGCAATAATGCATCCATTTACAAATGAGACAAAAAAAATTTGTCACTTTTAGATTTTGACAAAACATTTAATGACTCATGAAACAAACCCTATTCTTAAAAAAATGATACACCTTGAATTTGACAACATACTATATTTTTAATAGACTTTTAGACTGACACAATATCTATAATAACAATTTGACTTTAAGAGATTGCTTACCCTTAATTTTTCGAGCTAATTAGAAGCCTTTGCTCTACTCCAAAATGATGTGAAATTCTTCTACTCCGTTTACCTCTGATCCTCTGCTCGGGAGGTTCCCAGGCTCTCAACGAAAAACGGCGAAGTTGATGTTAGCAGATGTGCGACAAAGGGTGAAAGGTCCTGCTGTCCTTGCCCTACCCTGGGTTTGGCCGATCCTCTAGTTGTGCTCGGTGCCGCAGGGGGCTTGGAGGGCAACTCTACACAGGTTTCCACCTTGCCGATGACTGATTCCTATGGTCTCCAGAAAAGTGTTCGCACTAGGGCTTCTTCAGATCCTCATTGCCTTTTGGAGAAGCTTTCCATCAAGGATTTAGACATTGGTGAAGCTGATGTTTCAAAACGAAATTTTTTTGTGGATGCCCTTGCTTCTCGCTTTTCTTCTCCGTGCTACCATGGCTTGCACGTTGGGGGTACTCTCCCTTCCAGGCAAAAATGGGCAAGATCCACCACTTATGGCGGCGCTGTTAGGGGCTCAGGCCGATCTGAAACTCAGGATCTTCTCGGCGGTAGCTGCCCTCCTCTCCCTATCCACCATGCTTCCTCTGCTCCCGAAATCTGTTTGGACAACTTTGCTTGTGACAAAGAATATATTTTACAGGATCACGCTCTAATTTGTAGATTCACAAAGGCTTGGCCTAAACTTTGCGACCTTCATTCATGGATTGATGCCAATTGGAAGGATTATCTGCAAGACGAAATTAGTATATACCCATGCGCAAAGGGGTTTTTCATCTTAGAATTTGAATCAATGAAAGACAAAGAAATGGTGCTCAACACTGGACCGTGGGTTTTTCAAGGCGATTTTTTGTGCATGAAACCTTGGTTCCCCTCATTTGATCCGCGTACAGAGACATTTTCAACTGCATTCTTGTGGGTTCACCTACCTTACTTACCATTACAATTCTGGGAAATTGGCTGCCTTAAAGCGATTGGTAATGGTCTAGGGCAATATCACTGCATCTCAAAAGAAACAATCAACTATGAAAACACAACTTTTGCTCGCCTATGTGTTGCAATGGATGTCTCAAAAGGTCTTCCAGCTGAAATCTTTCTCAAAGTTGGAAATAGGCGTTGGTGTCAACCAATCGATTATGAGAAGATTGCATTCAGATGCAAAATTTGCTTTGCTACCGATCATGCTACTGCATTGTGTAGTAAAGGGGGGGCCGGAAAGCATGCCAATGTTGCTCCTTATTGCAAGCCTTCGTGGTGGGATGGGGCTGAGTCTTGCCATTACGCTGTTTCTCCTCCTAAAAAATCTGCTTCTGTTTCCTCTCCCATTCTTCAGAGTTCGGCTCTTGCTCGCCCTCCCACCCCTTCGACCTTAGTGCCTATACGTGCTCTTGAGTCCACGCCTAATACAAAGTCAATGGGCAATTGCACTGCTTCTTCTCCACATTCCTTAGAGGAATCCAACACTGCGCCCTCTTCTCCTCCATTGGTCTCTTCAACAAACAACAATTGTGGGATGCCTCTTTTGGGGGAAGCAAGTCTGGGTTTGCTTCACTCTTCGGATGTCGAACCTACTTGGACTGAGGTAAAGAAAAAGAAGTCGACATCTTCAAAACATAAACTTTCATCCATGAAAGCTGGAAATTCTGAGACGTAATTTGTGGGCGTCCCCTTTTTGGTTCGATGCAAATTCTAGGTGGTTGTTAGATATGGTTTGAATAGTACAACTTGTGTTGTAGTGTTGCACCCCTAGTGGCAAGGGCATGCATTTACTCTCCTTTTTGTTTATGGGAGCTGCCCCCATGGCAATACTTACCTATATAAAAAAATAAATAAAAAAATAACAATGACTTTAATCAAAGAACTATCATTAAACACTGAATCTAGAAATGTAGACTTCATAAAGTAAACTAAATGACTCACCCAGTGCAAATCGACTCATTTATTTCCTTCTCCAAACATTTCTCGTGGCAATTGCAATAGAGACTACAGCACAACCTTACTTTTCCCCGAGTGAACAGCTAGGGTTCCAAATTCTTTAGCCAAAGCTAGTTGTAGCAAAGCATCAAGATTTGCATGTCTTGAAAGGAGGATGCCCACTATGATTTATCATAGATCAAATACGAATAATGAGTGATAGCACTTACTTAGATCCTTGCACTCCAAACAAATAAATTGGCGACTTAACTGGAGGAGAATGAGTCACTTTAATGAGTGCCCAAATTAATACTGCTGCCTGTGTACACATCCAAAGCTCACTGGAATTGATCTATACCTTTAACTTGTGCGATCTTTGAAATCCTTTAAAGAATTTCCACAATAATATCTGCAACTAAAGCTTGCTCAATTTTTGTCATGGTTTTTCTCCATTATTCCCACGATCTACAGAGATTGCAAAAACTTCATCTTCCCTACAAACGCACATAATGAAGGATAAAAAATACATTGCAGATGCTCGAGCTTTTACGCATCATTCATATCACGTCCAACTTCCTCTGCAGATTGCTCGTGAAATACTTAGAAGATTTTCAAACAATTTCAAGGTTTTATCCTACTCGTTCCAAGGTTTCTAAAACATTTTGAATTTTTATTTTTCATTCAGTATTGAGAGAGATAATCATGATTTTACTGAACAAATAATGAAAGAAATTTTTTGGACGCCCAGCTCTGATACCATGAAAGAAATTTGTGCAGAGGCAAAAATAGAAGCTTGAAAATTTTATACACAAATAATGTCATGCTTCTATATATTTGTTCTTTGTTCAATAAAAATTACATATATATATATAGAGGAGCTATATTTCCTATATTATAGGAAGGTTCCTATTACAACTCCATTATTACGAGATAACAAATAAACAAACTCCTAAATATATGAGTTGTTTTAACAGCTCATAATACCAACAAATAAACTACAACCACTAACAAATAATTATAATATGACGCACTAACAATCTATGGGAATGATGTAATATTACCAACAACTAGGTCATAATTTTTTGAGTTAGACAGAAGGCATAACAGCCAGCATACTTATACTGCAAGTGGCTGTGGGGCTGCTTGTGGCTCTTCTAATCTACCTAAATCATCTAACGTCAATGATTATGATGATGATGCTGGTCTTGACGAAGACCCATGTGACACTCATTACTGATTATATTATTTTAATATTGAACAAAAAATATCTATCATGATATTCAAAGCTTGACACATTGACATGAAAGTTTGAAACTAATATAGATATCTTAAATACATCTATCTTAAAAACCTTAAAAGATATCATTACTTACAGAGTTATTTTATTTTACTTTACAATTATTTAAGAATTATTTTATTTTTCTTACATTGTTACTTGAAAAGCTATTTTTATTTACTTGATAGTTATTTTGTTTATTCAAAAGATTTTTTATTTTACTTTAGAACTAATTAAGAATTATTTTATTTTATTTACATTATTTACTTTATTTTTAGCTAAAGAACTACTTTTATTTATTTAAGAGTTATTTTATTTTATTTTGGAATTACTTAAAAAAATAATAATAATAGGTGAATGTGGCCTAGGGGACCATACACATAGTAGATCCCACTTTTCCACCTTGTCGTGGGAACACAAAGACATAGGATACTTGTCCACTTCCATCTTGGTTACAACCTTCTTTCTTTGCTTAACTAGAGTATGATTTTCTACATTAGAATCCTTTATATCAAATTTTTGATTTTGTGAAGTTTCCTCCACTAGAGATGACTCCAAGGCATGTTTATTACTTGTTGCAACATCATCAACCATAATGGCACAAGGGACCGAATTGTCATGTCCCCTTTCTCCCACCAATAATTTGATATTATTAATAAAAATAGTGTTTTTAACACTAATAGTATAAAATATTATATAATACAAAGTAATAAAAATCAAATAATAAAAAATATACATAATAATTACAAATTCAAATTGTGGCACCAAAATTGGGCCCATAGGTCCTAAACAAGGCAGGTATAACTACATTCAATCACTCATTTGGGCATCTGTTTTCATATTGCATTGTTCAACCAGAGTTCAAGAGAATTGTGCATTCAAGGATGAAATCCCTTGATTGCAATTCCTAAGGGCTATCCAAGGTTCATCACATAGTGCGCCATCGTGGGGTAAATCATCAATATCGTTCATTTGGCATTGCATACTTTATGGTACATGACAGGATTCATTTCAATCGTTGGGTCAAGACACCTATTCTTAATAGTTTAGCTAGACACTACAAGTGGTGCAATGGTTATAACCTGGGCTTCCATCAACAGTGAATCATACCAACAAGTCACCAACACTAGCCAACAATTTGAGACAACACAGGTATCAGATCTCAATGCATTTGCATAGCAAATACAAATCACCCAGAATTTGCCATAAAACCAAATAATCACAAACAGTGATTAACAATCCACTCATTAGTTTCAAGTCACTTTGCAAGGGGAATCAAACCAAGTCAAATCACCTCTTGTCTACCATCATCCAACCATTTGAGGAAGGAACAGGAGATGTGTCTAGTCCAAGGATTGCTTTCTCATACCATAGATCGACACATATTAAGACAATTTGCGGTGTCCACCTTGTGGACTATCACCAAGGAGGTTTCGAGTCATCAATCAAGTGATCCTACATGCGCCATCAATAGCTTGTGCATCGGCGATGAGTAGACTATGCTTCTCTCCACATACAACACACTGCTCCCTGTATTGTAAGTCAAGTGTACACCTGCCTATCACAAATCTATGTACTGAGATGTTCAATCTTGTATGATAGCGATATTACTAGTTTAATCATCTATATCATCATATAGTTCACCAAAGTAGTCAACTGTTATGTTGATGACTAATGTTAATTGAATGATGTGGTTGATCTTAGTCTGTGATAACATTGTTTAATTCCCCTAACAACATAATATGATAATTCCAATTTACATAAATTGGTTGTATTGTGATCCATTTTCCTTAGCATCTAGTTGTTTATGCATCAAAGTAGCACACTCCCATCCAACACGGAAGATTGTTGGCATAGATTAAATAACCTAGCTCATCACACAATAATAAATTAGATTTTGCTAAGGTTTTGACCTTAGCACCATCCTTTGTAATAGGATAAATAAGTTGATGGCTACGGTTAGCCCCTTTCACTAAGTAGCCTACTTTCAAGGACTATTTGCAAGAGGAGAAAAAAATTTGAACAATCCTCAACCTTATGGCCTATAGCATAACAACATATACACCTAAATTTGTAACCTCTTCATAGTCCACCATTCGGTTCCAAATCTTGGCACTAGCTTTGATTTTGATTTCAACTAGTAAGGGTTCCGAAAATTCCATTTCCACTAAAATCCATGCAAATGTGAAGGAAGAACATAGAATGAAGAAGAATTGTTCTTCTAAAGATGTCGGAATTGAGATAAATTTCATGGAGTTTCCAACATAGCATAAACACAAAGAACCCTAAAATGCAATGGTGGATTTGGGAGCCACACCCAAACCAGAAAAGTAGAGAAATATTTTATGAAGGGGTTGAAATATAGGTACCATGGCTTCATACCTAGATAATGTTTGCCCCGAATCCAAGGGCCTCTTTGTAACAACATTGCTCAATCTTCGGGAAGTTCACAAGTAACATAAAAAAAACTTTAGCACAAGAGCCAATAAAAAGCTCACCATCCAATAAGGGTTGCCAATGTATCAATATCAATGTTACCCGAGGACACATCCCCGGATCTAAATCCACCCGTCCTGTCCTGGGGACATCTTGGGGACAAGGGACGGCCAGGGGACGGCAGCAATGTACTTTGTGTTTTTTTATTTTGGCTTTTAGATCATAATTGAAAAAAAACACTAAATGGCAGCAATGTAACCTTTGTACATTTTGTAATAAGTTTATAACTTGTATGTTATTGTTTAATATCACATGCATATTGACAATGAATTCTGAATTCTGAATTCTGAATGCATATTGAGTATTGACAATGAATTCTTATCACAAATGTTATATGCTAAGTTTCTATAATGTATATATGCATGCTTTGTCCGTGTTTCCATATGAATATTTAAAATTTCCCTATATATTTTAAATTTTCCTATATTTTATATAGTCATCCCCTAGCCATCCCCAAAATAGGCTGAAAAATCGAGGACTTGGGGACTCGTCCCGCCATCCCCTGCCATCCCCATCCCGAAAACTCGCTCGAGGTAACACTGATTAATATCCATTTATTCAGCTCAGCCAAACTCAGCCAGAAGTTGTGGAAGTGGCAAATAAATGAGTGTTTTTTATGGAGCTCTTCCTCCTCTTTGGCAACTACACCAAGATCAACTATAGGTGAATGTTTGCTCAGTATCACAAATGAAGATCTTCCTTGCTCCACCTTATTCTAATTACCAAACAAGGATGAATTAACATCCACATTGCACAAGCCTTTAGAACTTGAATCTTTCTTAGAAATAGGCATGTTCAGCTACAAAAAGACATAACATTGAGCTTGGGAGGCACCCAAACCCACCACTACCATTTGCTTGGCATCCCCACCATTCTCAACCTTGTCTTGCATAGGTGATGATCTCGTGAGGGGATCATTGAAACATTTTGTTGTAGGTTGTAGCAAATCAGGAGCCCACAATGGAGAGGTCTATGAGGAGATTTTGGAATTCGCATCGATTGCCATGCCATGCATTATGAGGCTGCCATTGGCACTGTGTGAAGTGGCACAAAGATAGGAAGTGAGATAGGGTTTCCACAGGTCGGTGGGTTTTTGGGAGCAACATTTTTTTGTAGCTCATGCAAATATTGATCACTTAGAATTATTTTATTTATTTATATTGTTTATTTTTTCTGAAGAGCTATTTTTATCTACTTAAGAGTTATTTTATTTTACTTTAGAATATGAATTATTTTATTTTACTTACATTGTTTACTTTATTTTTATCTAAAGAGCTATTTATATTTACATAAGAGTTATTTTATTTAGTAAAGAGTTCTTTTATTTTATTTTACTAAGAGATATTTTATTTTATTTACTTAAAGTTATTTTTTAATTTTAGTTTTTTTTTTAATATATGTTGGCTGAGTTTTAGTTTTTTTGTGTACAGTCACAATGAGATGACCTGTTACAGCCACTGTAGAATGCCTCTCAGCATAATTAGCATGCTATATTTCAAATTTTTAATGATTGTGGTAATTTTGTTTACCATATACTATTATGTGTGGTATTCTGAACTTAATTCCTGTTTTTAGGCTGCAACTATGTATATATTTATGATTATGTTTTTTGTACAGATGCATCCAGAATGTATCCAGTCCAAAAAGAAATTGTCATACCAGTGTACTATAACCACAGACCCGTGCCCAATTTCAATTTGACAACTTAATTAACTTGGAAAGAGAGTATTCCACCAAGTAGACAATCTCCTTGTCTTCTACTTCTGCCATTTCTCCCTATTATAAACAGAACTGAAACATACAATAATTCTCACAATTCTCCAATTTGTAGCAATGCCTTTGATGGTTGCATGCATGGCTATTTATAGATTTCTAATGACAGCATAGTTCTCCTAGGCCC
The DNA here is from genome assembly GCA_007258455.2 of Sequoia sempervirens. Lineage (NCBI taxonomy): Eukaryota > Viridiplantae > Streptophyta > Pinopsida > Cupressales > Cupressaceae > Sequoia > Sequoia sempervirens. Next base: position 38,081,064 of record VDFB02137365.1, read on the forward strand.
AAGAAGAATTTCAACCATAACCAGAAGGCATACAGATATCTGTTTGGATCAGATTCCCTGAACCTGAATTCAGTCTTCTGTTCAAGTTTTCCTGTTATGATACAATTTCCAGCTCTGTTTGGATCACTAATTATAAAAAGAAAATTTATTTTTGCAGAGAAATCAAAAAAAAATCCGCTCCACTTTGGGGATCAAAAAATCAGGAGAAATAGTCAAATAGCCACTAAATATTTCCGTAACTTAAAAAGCCCTGGCCTTGCCATCGCGGAGAAGGATGTTGTAGACCACAGTTGTCCACAAGCAGAAAAAATTATTTTCCACGTAACACTTTACAAAGTATCGATTTTTTCAAACATTGTATATGCTCAAAGTTGGAAGAATTTTCAGATTAAAAACTATTTTAAAATTTTATACAGAAATCAAAATGAAGTTTCACAGTAGTTTGGGGATAAACTAAAGAAAAATAGTTAATTTATGAATATTACCAATAAAACCCTAAACCTTAATTTTCATGGGAGAGGGGGACAATTTTTTAGGCATGAAGGCATTTTTTTACTGCAGATTGGGAATTAAAAACATATAAAACAATCAACTTGCAACTAGCAGGCAGTAATCCTTAAACCCCAATATTTCCCTACCCAAAAAACTCTGGAGCTCGCACAAGGTATGGTGAAGAGAATTATAAACAGAAAATGTTCTATGGGCAGTTGAAACTATTTTATTGACAGATGAAATTATTTTTCATGTGGTTAAGGACATAGAAATCAGGATGAAGTTTCATTGTAACTTGAGAATTGATAAAATGGATAAAAAATTCAATATGCCACTGAAATTCTTCCTTTCAGATGATTCCTGACTAAGCACAAGACAAATGCTGCTGAAATTCCCTAACTTAATATTCAGAGAAAAAAATGTCGCATAGAAACTAAGACAGGTTTAACTGCAAATTGAGTAAAATTAAAGAAAACTAGCCAATTTCAACTCTTTGGCACCAAACTCTAAATGAGAATACTTCCAGTATCTAATGTTTCCCAGTTAGCTTCTTTTCCATTTTTCAGTGCACATTTACTATTGATGAACATCTGAAAACAAAGAGTTTCCCCATATTCTGTAAAACAATAATTCTTCTTGGATATCTCACCAGCTATCTATCTATGTGAAACTTATTAATTGTGGAAACAGAATAATAGTTATAGATTAGTACTAATCTAAAAAATCAGTACTGTTTAGGATTTGCAGACTTCCAAACTCCTAAAAATGTAGGTTTGCTTAAAATTATCCCTAACCCTAAACCCCAATTGTTTTCAACTTGCACAGTGCTCAGAGAAGGTCATTATAGACTAGAGTTATATATATAGGCAGTTATTTTTTATGTGGTGGACAATGAAATTTCACAGTAATTTGGAAATATGGTAAAAGTGAGACCAAGTCAATAGGCTTCTAAAATTTTCTTTGTAGACTGAAATTTCCAGAACTTACGTGGGGTTAATATTGCTTATGTTATCCTAACTAAATTTTCAGAAGAAAGCAGCTTTTTACATGGAAATAAAATAAGTATTTGAACTTTAAAGTGCAGAAAAAATTAAGAAGAATAAAAGGCCAATTTGCAACCATTCGGAAGTTAAACCTAAACCTTATGATGCAGAGAGTACCTCTACTCTCCCTCTAACCACTCCTCTCGGTACTGATGATCTGCATATTAGATTTTTAAACATCCACAAAACACCAAAGAATACAGTAATAGCTAATAGCCAAAACAAAACAAAAATCAGAACTCAGATTCATTATCACAGAAGACAAATGAAACTAGTAGAAACAGAGACAGCAAAAAGAATCATCAATCCTTTTATTTCAATCACCAGAAAAGAAAAAAAAGTCTTCCATCCCAAACTTCCCCGCAGCCAAAAACTTTTTCTAAAACCCAAAAACCTCCACTCCCCAAAAGACCGCCAAAAAAACCCACAAGAAGGGGGAAAAAAGGCCAAAAATAGGAACTGTCCAAATCTGATAGTTACGAACCAAAATTGCACAAACAGCTAAACAAATATAAGACTGATGGGTAGTGGGAGCCCATCCATTAATCAACGGTTACATTATCTTCCCTGCCCTTGAAAGGTTTTGAATCACTTGGTTCAGAAGAATCTTATTTTGTAAATTTCATGAGATCTTCTTCAGTGATCCAAGTGTTGTTGGAATTAGGTAAACCCACCCATTTTACCAAATACAACCTATAATTCTTGGCTCTTGTGGCAGCAATCTTAGTGTCCACTATCTTTTCAATTTGCTCTCTTCTTTTTCATGGCAATGTACTCAACAAGTCTCCCAGCACATTTTCAATAAGAACTTGTTCAGGACCAGAATGGTAAGGGTAAAGATCTGCAACATTGAAGATATGACTCATATCCAAATCTCCAAGCAAATTTAATAAATAGGCATTCTCACTCATTTTCTTTAGTATTTTGCATGGTCCAACTTTCCTAGGTTTTAATTTGTTATAAGTGCCTTGAGGAAATCTTTCTTTATGCAAACACACCATGACTTGCTCACCTTCCTCATACTTTCTCTCTCTGATGCAAATCAGCATTCCTTTTAAACTGCTCATTAGTTAGTTGCAGCTTGTGCCTCACTTGTTGTATTTCTTGTATATGCCTTGCAAAGTCCTCTGCATCTTGACTAACTCATTTCCCATTTGGAAGATAAATAAAATCAACAACCCCCTTAAGGTTGTTTCCCAAAACAACTTGGAAAGGAGACTTACCAGTGGACCTATTGATGCTTGAATTAAAAGCAAACTCAGCTTGTGCCAAAATCAAATCCCAATGCCTTTGATTCTCCCCAACTAGGCATCGAAGCAAATTACCCAAACTCCTATTTACCACCTCGGTTTGACCATCCGTTTGAGGGTGATAGGCTCAACCATACTGCAGTTTACTATCAAGCTTTCTCCACAAAGTCCTCCAAAAGTGACTCAAAAACTTTGTATCTCAATCGCTAGTAATAGTTTTGGGCAGTCCATGCAGGTGAACAATTTCTTTAAAAAATAAATCAGTAACCTTACTTGCATTAGAAGTCTTTTTGCATGGAATGAAGTGGGCCATCTTTGAGGACTGATCCACAACAACAAAAATAGAAGCATTTCCTTGCTGAGTACGAGGTAATCCCAACACAAATTCCATGGAGATGTCAATCCACGGTCCCTCAAGAACGGGTAAGGGTTTGTATAACCCTGTGTTTTGCTGTCCTCCTTTAGAAACTTGACAAACTCTACATATAGAAACAAATTTATTCACTTCCTTAACTGAGGCCAAAAAAAATCTCACTTACCAAGCTATATAAGTTTTGTCCCTTCCAAAGTGTCCCCCCAAGCCATTTGAATGCATTTCCTAAATCAGTTTTTTCCTCTTGGATCCTATGGGGATACAAAGTTGGATTTGTCCTCTAAATAAAAATCCACCTACCAAAAGTAATCTTCAGAAAATTTACTCCTTGCAACAGTAGGACTATTGATTGCCTCAATAATTTTGCTGAAATAAGGATCATTTGCATATTCTCCTTTCATTTCTTCAAACCCAACAATCTCATTGGTCATTAAGATGAGTAAGTGACGTCTTCTACTTAAAGCATCAGCCACTACATTAGTTTTGCCACTCAAATGTTGAACCATAAATGTATAATTCTGCAAAAAGGAGACCCATTTGGCATGTTTATGTGATAATTTGGCTTGGGAGTTGATATATTTCAGCACTTTATTGTTTGTCAACAAGATGAATTGTCTATATAATAAGTAGTGCCTCCATTGTTTCAATGTTTGGACAATAGCATACAATTCTTTATCATAAGTACCATACCTCTTCTTGGCATCATTTAGTTTCTCACTAAATTAGGCAATTGGCTTGCCCTCTTGACTCAACACACCCCCAATGGCTACTGCTGAAGCATCACACTCAAATGGTAAAAATCTTCTCAAGTCTGGTAAGGCAAGGATAGGGGCTTCTGTCATCTTCTTTTTAAGCTGCTCAAAACTTCTCTCAGTTGCTTAAGTCCAAGAAAAATACTTTCCTTGTAATATCCCCAATGGAATCTGCCCTATAATTTCTGATTTATTTTCCTACACTTTTCCGATTTAGTTTTTCTGCTCAAACCCTAGGACTGAATTCTGATTTTTAGTTTCAGAATGATAAACACTTATAGGCATCCAATAAACATATGCCAAACATTTAGATATCATCAACTATGATAACAACCATGAAACTCAACCATCCAAGTGCCAAACATAGATCCAATAAATCTGATTTCTGATTACAGAGAACTGCTGCTACAAAACTAAATATTCTGGACTGATTTTACAATGAATTCATGGGCTCAAACATGCCAAACATATGCCCGAATTTCTGCTCTACAAATCAGACCTAAAACTATGATTGTGCATACCAAATATATGCAAAATAGTCTTCAAATATCAAACCCTAGATGGGCAAATTCCTCCTTGGCAAGCGCTTAGTGTTTGCTGCTCCAAATATGCAAAATCGCCCTCCAAAGATGGGCGCTCAAGTCTGCTCCAAAGTGGTGGTCCAAATTAGGGCAAAACCCTAATGCTATATGCTCACAAAATGCCACAACAATGCTGCTCCAAATCTGATTATGCAATGATGCTCCAAACCTCCAAATGTCTCCAATGAAGTGCAATTAGAACTCCATCATGAGTTTTCCACAAGATGAGCTAGGGTTTTGTCCAACTCACCGCATTCACAAGGGTTTTTCATCCTTGGAATGAAGACCAACCAAAGTTGCAGCCAAAGAGAAGAATCTCCAAAATAAAATAAGATATGAATGAATATACCCAAATGACCTCAAATGTTCTTATATTTATGGCCACCTTTCCGCTCCAAATCTGGCCAACCTCCTCAAGGCAAAATATTTATATTATTTTCTTTTTTTTTTCTCCTTCAATCTTGGCCAACCTTAATAAAGTATTCTTATATTATTTTTATTGTCTTCTACAAGGGAGAGAACCTCTTTATGACCCTTGATATTACATTTTTAGGCCCTTGCATAGGTCGTCCACCTTCAAGGCCATTTTATTTAATTATTTCTCTGTCACCAAATGGCTCATAAAACCATAGGAAGTCACTTCATATCTTCAACTTGCCCAATAAAATTGATCAAATTAAAATATTAGGTCACCCCTTAGCCCTCCGACTTAGCCTACGAGAATAGGATAGGCTAACTGACTCCATTAGGTGACCACTCAGAAAATGGGGACATTACATTCCTTTAGTACAATCAATCAAGGGAACACTTATTCCACTAAAAATTTTAATAAACCTCTTATAGAAGTTTACCAACCCATGAAAACTCCTTATTTTTGTAATACTTTGAGGGATAGGCCATTCAAGCATAGGCTTAATCTTTTAGGACCAATGCTTACTCCTTCTGCTGAAATCACATTTCCAAGGAAAACCAACTTATCTCTACAAAACTCAATTTTTTCAAGATTTATAAACAACCTCTCTCTTCTAAGTGTATCAAAAACAATTTGAAGGTGTTTCAAATGTTCTTCCATGCTCTTGCTGAAAATAAGAATGTCATCAAAATAGATTATGATAAATTTTTCAATATAGGATCTAAATACCTAGTTCATGGTGTGCATGAAAGTGGTAGGGACATTAAACATTTCAAAAGGCATCACCAACCATTCATATAACCCATCCTTCACCTTGAATGTTGCCTTCCATTCATCCCGTTCTCGAATTCAAATTTGATGGTAACCACTTCCCAAATCAACCATGGAGAAAATCTTAGCACTTGCCAAACAGCCTAACATGCCATCCATTCTAGGAAGGGGGCACTGTTACTTTACCGTGATCTTGTTGATGGCTCTAGAGTCCACATGCATTCTCCATTTGCCTCCCTTTCTAGGTGAAAGTAAAGCTGGTATGGCACAAGAGCTCATGCTCTCCCTTATGAACCCCTTTTCTAACAATTCTCAAATCTGCCTTCTTATTTCTTCATTTTCTTTTGGAGATAATCAATATGCAGCTTGGTTAGGAAGCTTGGATCGTGGTACTAAGTCAATATGCTGAGTAATACCTTGTGAAGGAGGTAAACCAATTGGCAGCTCTGCCAGAGTTATATCAGAATATTCTTTCAACAACTTTTGCATCTCTGATGGAGGTTGGATCCTACTAGGCTCCCTTGCTTCTTTTGGGCATAACAAATAACAAATTGATCCCTTGTTCTCATTGCAAAATTTCTCATAACGTGATGAAACAAGAGACAATGTTAACATTTCAAATGCATCCTCTTCTTTCCACAGTTTTAAGAGTTTTTTCTTTCCTTCATGTTGAACCTCATAAATATTCTCCCTACGGCAATGGATTATATTTCGGTCATACTACCAAGGCCTATCCAACAACAAATGACATGCATCCATCAAGACTACATCACAAAGCACTTCATCTACATAAGGGCCAATTTTGAATGCCATAAAACAAGATTTATCCACCAGCACACTATGATACTTCTTTAACCAAGAAATCTTGTAAGGATTACATTTTGGAACACAAGCAAGTTGTAATTACTAACTTGTCAACCATTTCTATACTCACCAAATTATCAGTAGGTCCACCATCTGTGATCAGCTTTACATACCTTGTCTTTAAATTTGCATTTTGTTCGGAAGACATTTTCCTCCTCCAATCAACTTCAGGAGTTTTTTTGTCCCCAAATATTAAAAATTTTCTCAACATTAGGTTCCCTCCTGACTTGGCTTCAACTTCTTCAAACCAAGGTTTTTCTTCTTCTTGGGCTACCATCACCCTTTTAGAGTTTTACGGGCAATCTACAACCTTGTGGGCTTCATCATAAATAAAACACTTTAAGGGCTTCCACTCTCCAGAAGACAATTGTGCATGTCCTCTACCCCTAAAGCTTCCCCTTCCACAAAAATCTGGCTTCGCACTCTTGTCTGGCTCTTCTTCTTTAGTAGGCTTGGAGGAACTCCCTCTTCCTTTGTTTTGGTAGTTAACACCTCTCTTACTGATAAATTTGCCCTTTCGGCTCAGCTTCTCCTCTGCCCTTAATGCATATTCATCAGCTTCATCCAACATAGGCACTTTCAATAATGAAAGGTCGTCTTGAAGTTGAAACTTTAGTCTATTCACATACCGGGCTGCTACTTGCCCTTCACTCTCCTGTATATCTGTTCAAATTTGAAGCCTAATGAACTATTCAATATAAACCTGTATTGACTGATCCTTTTGTTTCAAATTTTGAAATTCTTAAAACAAATTTTGCTGGTAATCAAAGGACAAGAATTGAGCTCTCAAATGTTTTAACATCTTAGGCCAAAGCCTAATTTTATCTTTTCCTTGTCTTCTTCTCGAAATTTGCATGTTCTCCCACCACACGGCTACATGTGACTTCAACTTGGATGCAGCAATTTTCACTCTTTTAGGATCATCCTCATCAATGTCCTCCATGTCAAAGTACTTCTCCAACACTTGAACCCAATCTAAAAATACATCTGAGTTGAGCTCCCCTTTAAAATCAGAAATATCAACCTTTACCTTGGAACTTTGGCTTTTTAAGGCTTCAATAAGCCTCTCCATAGGGTCTAATGCATTCGCAATGTTTCTACGAAGGTCTGCATTCCTCCTGCCCCTTCCTCCCCAATTCACACGTACTCTCCTCTAGGCCATTGCCAACTGCTCTAATACCAAAAACTGATGTAGAGAGTACCTCTACTCTCCCTCTAATCACTCCTCTCGGTATTGCTGATCTACATATTAGATTTTTAAACATCCACAAAACACCAAAGAATACAGTAATAGTTGATAGCCAAAACAAAACAAAAATCAGAACTCAGATTCATTATCACAGAAGACAAATGAAACTAGTAGAAACTAGAAACAGACACAGCAAAAAGAGTCATCGATCCTTTTACTTCAATCACCAAAAAAAAGAAGTCTTCCATCCCAAACTTCCCCACAGCCAACAACTTTATCCAAAACCCAAAAAACTCCGCTCCCCAAAAGACCACCAAAAAAACGCCACAAGGGGGAAAAATGGCCAAAAATAGGAACTGTCCAAATCTGTCAGTTACAAACCAAAATTGCACAAACAGCTAAAAAAGGATAAGATTGACAGGTAGTGGGAGCCCATCCATTAATCAGCGGTTACATTACCCTAAGTTCAAAATTCTTGACCTTGCACATGGCAAATATTGTTAAGTTTTTTGCTACCATACTTTTTTAAGGAAAGCAGCTTTTGGTGTGGAGCTGATGACAAACTCTCACCGTAAATTAAAAAATGAGAAAAACAGCCAATTTGCAACTAGTAGCCTCTAAAACCTAAAACCCTACAACTTCCCACCTGACAACTCTGGACATAGTACATGGGATATAGAAGGACATTGTAGTCCCAAGTTATCTACGGGCAATCTAAAGTCTTTTACTCGAGATGATGACATAGACATCAAATGGCAATGCTGCTAATATTCTCCTGATTTAATTTCCAAAAGAGAGAGTCTTTTATAGACAAATGAAGACATATTATCTCATCAAATTGGAAATAAATTTTATTTTTAAAAACTTTTAAAAAATCTATTTGCAACTATTATAAATCAACTGGTAAATTCTAAGTAGAGATAATTTCAGTGGCCAATATTTGTCAATGGGCTATTTTATGTAGTGTGTTGAGACTAGCGAGTCGTGGGGAGGAATCACGGATCCCGAGCCAGGCTCTGCGAGCCTGCAGCTTCGTTCGCCGATTCTAACAATCAAGACTTGAGACTCAGAGAGTTATTCTGTCAGGCTCACCCTGTCTGGAAAAACAGAACATCAACTTGAAATTTCAAAAAACAATTAAAAACATTTTTTTCATGTATTATATTTTTCTTTTAATTGCCAATTTTTGCCGAGTTTTCGCCTACAATCAGAGTCACAAAACAGATTGCAGAGTCTCAACATCATGATTTTAGCCAGTCTTCCTAAAACACATATTTGCAATGTGGAAGCATCTGAAAATGAAAAATCGCTTCAATTTGTCTGAAAGATAAATTTTCTTTTGCAATTCTTAAAAAATATAGAATATATACAGAAATAATTTCGTCTACAAGAAAGCTACCAAAAAAATTGAATTATCTTGAAGACGCGCGAAAGTTCATAAGCTTGTAAAAATGTAGGATTGGTTCAAACCAATCCCAAATTTTAGCTACCTGATAATTCCGGACCTCGCAGAGAGCGCGGAGAAGAGCGTTGTAAACCGGCGTCGTCTGCGGGCGGTTGAAGGTGTTTTTCATGCGGTTAAACACTTCGACCGCGCGGTTTACAAGCCGCGCTTTTCCATAGCTTTCAATCATTAGCGCAAAGGTTTTGTCGGTCAAAGCATAGCCCCCACGCCGCATTTCGTTTAGGATTTTCCACATTGGATCCCAATTCTCGGTGCGGCCGAGAATTTGAATCATTTCCTCGAATTCTATTGTAGTGGGATCATAGGAGGGCTGGTGCCTCGCCCAGTTGAAGAAGCGGTACGCTTCTTTGCCGTGGGCGGCGCAGTCTTTGAGGACGCGCCATACGAGTTCAGAGGTGAGCTTCAAGTTGAGGTTTTGGAGGGAGCGCTCCATGTATACGGAGTCCGACCTAACGATGGTACAGACGTGATAAATGGCTGCGCGGTAAGCCGAGGCCGAGGCTTCCGACGGGATCTTTTCCCGCCCATTACCATCGCTTTCCTCTTCCGATGAAGAAAAAGTGATTCTGGAGTTTACCGATCTCTTGCTTGACAAGGCTAGTTGAGATAAAAGAGACGGAGGACGATTCAGCATAGCGATCAAGAGCTTTGAGGCTTTCATAGAAAATTTCAGCTAGATGTATCATACGATTGTTAATTGTCTGTGTTTTTATTTTGGCTTTTATTTTCAGCCTTATGGGTCAGAGAGGGAAGTCATCCTTGGCTTTCAGTTCACTTCTGAAAAAAAATAAGGAACACTTATACCCCTGAAAGTAGGCTTTAAGTTCTTCTCGCCCTACCATCCATCGATTATTATTCGAATTTAATTAATTATTTAAATTAGTACTAAATATTAATAGAAAGGTTTATTAGGGGTGAAAAGTGTATCATGATAATTCATCTCTTAGGCTTGGTTTGATCTATGTGTTCTTGCACGTCACTTAACTATTCCTATCAAATCTAAACATCAAATGGGGGTGTGCTTTAATGAAAGGGCACAATGAAAATGTTGAAGGTATGATAGTTTTGGAGGACACAAAAAAAAAGATAATAATTGGTATTAAGCATATCAAATTTTGATATAAATAGCTCAGTAGAACTCAATATAGATAGTGTTGAAACAAAAAAAATACAAAGGGATACACAGATCCAATGGCTTATGAGTGGTATGTTATGTCAGGGGAGTTTTCTAATTCCTTTTAACTTCTCAACACACCCCCAATGGGACCCTCAACTACATTTCCATACCCCAAACTCCACGCTTATGTTGGAGCAACAAATTGTAGGAGTTAATAATGACTCCTCAACACCCCCAGGAACAGTTGCTAGACCAAAATATCTTCAACAAGAGAGAAAATGGCAAGAATATTTGCTTCAACAATACAAGATTGAATATTGGTTGAATATGCAAATGTACATGAGGTGCTTTGCTTATAAAGGCAAGGTGATAGATAGGATTAGACAAGATTAGGACAAGTGTCTTAATCCTATAACATGTGACAACTAACAACCTAACTACCGAGGACTCAATCATTACAAGCTAGATAAGATAAGTTTTAGAAAAGTTAACTAAGACTTCTAGAAGGAATCTTATATCCTAAGTAAACTTAACATGTGAATATGTCCCCTAATTCCCTCGTAAGGAAATTAAATAGGTACAAGACATTTATTCACACCAACACCCCCCTTAAGTGCAACTTAGGGAGAAGATTATTATGCAAACTTTGCAAAGAGACTATTAGTCTCGGCTACAAGGCCATGTTAGGTACCCATTTACAATGCAAATGCAATCAATCTCTCACAAATGGAGAAAAGGAGAAAACCCAATGGGACAAAACTCCTCTCCAAATGAGAGAAAATAAAGAATCAAGATGATGTATAGAGGACTCAATAATACCCCCAAGTACTACATCCATCATGTATATACAATCAATAACCCCCCATAAGAGGGAAATAGAGAGACAATATATCCCCCCCACAATGTATAATCTCCTACAAATATGGTTAATGTCTGAAGACAAAGCATAATCCAATGTCTACAAACAATGTTTCTCCCCTTTGGAAGAAGATACACCAAGTACAAATGCAAGAATGCTTCCCATTTTGGATAGGAATTGGTAGGAGGTGGAATCCATATGTATGTAGATTATGTATGAAATTTGCTCATGTGTTGCCAAGTTCTTGGATGATGAAGATGATGCCACAATCCAATTAGGTACATTCCCAATCACAATAAACTGTGAAAAACCAAGAACAAATGGAAACTGATCTTGAACTAACTCCAAAGACAAACATGAAGTGACAATAGTTGATCCATGGCTATCATCAAATAGGAGAGATAAACCTTCAAATTGGTCTTCCAAATTTGAAATGTGTGACTTCACAAATGAAGAAGCAATGTTTGTCAAATAGGAATCCCAATCATGAAGATAAATAGATACATGATGCAATGAACCACTGGAAGTACTCAATGAGTCATCAACAAAATATGAATGTGTGATCTCAACTGGAGAAGCAGGAGCTGCAGGAGAATCCTTTGGATCATCAATACACTCAAGTTTTGCATCATATTCAAACTCCTCTAAGGTGTCATCATCAAAAGATATGTTGTCAACATCATCAAGTGGAAAGAGGCAATTTGATGCAAGATCATCTAAGAATGGAGGCTTGTGTGGATCTCCAAAAATCTCCCAAACTTTGGTCCAAATCGTGCGAGGGCATGAGATTCTTGAAATCTTATGCTAAGTCTCTCTGAAGATGCTTGCACTAAAAGTAGAACCAATCAATCCTATGATATGATCATTTCTATCACCCCAAACATGTTTCTTATATGGTGTTTCTAGCTCAGGAATGAGTCCATAAAGATGAGGTGAAAGATTAAGCCACCTACAATGTGTTATGATGCCTTTTTGCCATGACTCATAATTGTCCTTAGTTAGAACTATTACAGAAGGATGAGTTGAATAACCCATGATTACAATGATGGTACACTTCACAACTGATTAAATATTATATCAATATGTACAATGAAGCTACAATGAAGTACAATGATCAAAACAACACCCTTCCAACTGCCAAAATATCCAAGTATCCTCTAGTATACCCATTGGGGAAAAACTGAAATCACAACATATCTAAGAAAAAATTAAGAAAAAGTGCATGTATAGAACTGTGGTGCTCCTAAATACCTTCTTGATGCCACAAGAATCAAGAAAATAAGAGTTTGGAGCAAAAAGATATGAACTCGGAGGCAAAAATCAAGATATGACTTCAATGAGCAAAACTGCTACCAAACAACAAAATTTTGTAAATTCATCTGCACCACTGGAGAATTTAGATCGTCGGCTTTCTGATGATATTTTGTTTCGAAAAAAAGCCTCCTGGATCAAAATTTATGACAATTTGAAAAAACCCCTATTTAGGCCTTTGGGGGACAAAATCAGGCTAAACGAGCACAAAAAACAAGCTCCCAGGGGCCAAAATTATGGTCATCCATGTGACCTTAGTGGTGGTTGACTCAAAATTAAAATGTCACCACTAGGGTGGCTACTGGGAGGAGCGCTAGGTGGTACGCCCTATGGTGGGTTCCCGTGCCACCAGAGATAAAGGCCCCCCTGCTTGCCAATGAATAAACCAGTCATCCTTTCAAAAAGGTTTTCTAATGGTGACATGTGGGGAGCATGAGTGTTAGGATACCCACAAAATAACCTTTTAAACATGGGGGAAAGGTGTGTCTATGTAAATGCAAAACAATACAAGGGAATTCTAAGGTGTAGGAAAATTTGTAAACTAAAGTTTGCAAAGAGGGGAAAATTTGCAATAATTCTACCGAAACTAGAGCATAAGAACATAATAGACACAACAGAAATCCAAAAACAACAAAAAGAGCAATCTAAATGAAAAGAAAAGGTGAACTCAACATCTCACACAAATTTATCCATGAAACAAAGCGAAGATGAAAACATCCCAGCAAACAAGGAAGAAGGGGATGAAGTTAAACATTTTGATACTTATAGCCCCACCAAAACACTGCTAATGTGGTCCTCTGAATTATACATCAATGAGCTAATTGCCATGAAAAAGAGACTTCAATCCTTAGACACAAGGAGACACTATGAAGACACCAAAATCAAAGAGATCGTAGAAGCCAAATGGCAATTAACAAAGGAGAACAAATTGCTCAAAGAACATATAAACAAACTACAAATTTTCATGACAAAAGGGGAGCAAGAATTGATGTCAATAAGGCAAGTTTTAGTTCAAATTGACTAAATGGGAAAAAGAAAAAAAAATTCAAAAGAGGTAGAAGAAAGTAGCAATTCACATCCAAAAGAGATACAATCAGTAATGGACAACATGAAGATAAAAGAAAACTAACTACTAAAGGACCAATTAGAGGAGGCCAAATCCTGGGCTCACATAGTGAAAGGTTCATTAGACACGCAAAGAGACCTCATAGAAAATCAAGTCAGGAGGCAGATAAGAGAGGAAAAGGACAAAAATGATAGGGCTATGAATGTCATTGTTAAAGGACTAAAAGACTATGATGAGAAAGAAACCATAAAAGGGCTATCAAGAGATTTCTTTAAGGACAAACTACAATGGTCAAGAGTCATTCAACAAGCAAACAAGATTAGAAATAGATGAGAGATGGCAAGAGTAAGCATGTAAGAGCTACTTTGGGGAACCTTGAAGACAAGAACATGTTATTAAGGACCAATAAGTTCCTTAGAGGCACACAAATTTACCTTGACGAAGACCTAACCATAATACAACAAGAAGAAAGACAAAAAGAGTGGAAAAAATTGAAGGCAACAAGAAGTGAAGGAAAATAGGTTTGGTTAGAACATGGAAAGGCTCAAATCAGTGATAGAACTACACGCCAAAAATAGGAACTCGGGCCCCTCAATAATATTTATCAATGGTAAGTTGGAATTGGAGATGTTATCCTTGGAGAAGAGGACCTAGTTTAGGGCCCATAGCAGAGGGATAAGACAACATCATCCTTACAAAGACTCATGAGCATAAAGGGTGTAAAATCCTAAAATTTGAAGGATATAAAATAGCTTCAATTTAGAATGAGAGAATAGACAATGACAAAGGGCATGGTGGAGTTATAGTTATAATCAAAGAAACATGGTGCAAAAATATAAAAGTGAGAAATAAGACCCAAATAAACAATACATATGGTTGAAAATAATAGAAAATTATACTACAATAAGAGTGGCAACTTGCTACTTCACCCCAAAAGGCTCCAAATCATATATGAAAAGGAGTCTAGATCATGAAGACCCCTTTTCTTCTCTTAAAAAAATCATTTCAGTATTTAACACAATGGGAGAAGTTATAATAATAGGTGATTTTAATGCCAAGACAAGTAACATTCAAGCTCTTAACTTGAAAAGTGAAGATAAAGAGAAAGATGACCCGCTATGGTTGGAAGAAGAGAACCATCAACTTTGGGAAAGGACCTCTCAAGCTAATAAATAGAATTTCACACACTATGGGGCAAAATTGTTGGGGCTATACAATTTATTCAACTTGGTCATATGCAAATGGTATGAGAACATGGCCGAATTCGAACATCACTTGCAAAACCTACAATTGTTACACCCCGTCTTGTTGTTACTAATTTACTTTTACCTTCACGAGTAAATAGGTGGGTAAATGCAATCATGAGTTTGATATGCTTGCTAAAGAATGGAATACTGAAATAGGTATTATGTGAAAGTATTGATAAATGCTTAATATAGCTTTGAAAGAGTAAATATCTTTACATTGATTTCTATATGAATATGCTTAGTTTATGATGCAGATGGATTTATTATGAACATCTAACTACCATTGCAAATGTGTTAAGTTGGTTATAGGGATAGGTTCAATCCTCCAGGTGGAGGGGAAGTATCACTCAGGAGAAGTGATTGGTCGGATAACCCTTAATGATACCTATATGAGCTCACACACACACTCATAGTAGAATGGTTGAGTCTATACATAGTGTTGGAAATTGGTAAGTCATCCTTAACATGATGTGTTGCATTAGTAAGGGTCTTGATTACTGTTGAGTAAATTCTTGGATGATGTTTATATGTTTGGAGCTTATGAGTTCTTCCTTATGTTGTCGTGCTTGATTGTATGGTTGATTGAGTATCTTTGATCTTAATGTATTCATATCAATCAACAATTATATATAAGAATGTGTATATATGTGTGTGTGTGTGGAAACAATACTCATACAAAGTGACTGTAGACGTGCATGTCCATATGAAGGTAGGAATACTTTCATGTACAATGCACGAATACATCGTATGCATAGAGATGTTGGTTGGGCACCAAGTTATGAAGTTCTAATTGTTGTAGAAGACCATTTTGGAAACAATTTGATTGTCATCATTTGATCATGTGCAAATTGAAATAGTCTTGAGCTGTTGTCAAAACATAGAGGTTGACTTGTAGCTTCTTATGCTGAGTAAACTATTTGATTGCTACCACCTTTTTGCCAAGTGAAGTGAGTCGAATAGCCTAAAGATTGTTG
This sequence comes from Sequoia sempervirens, assembly GCA_007258455.2. Classification (NCBI taxonomy): domain Eukaryota; kingdom Viridiplantae; phylum Streptophyta; class Pinopsida; order Cupressales; family Cupressaceae; genus Sequoia; species Sequoia sempervirens. The sequence goes on from VDFB02137365.1 coordinate 38,096,830, forward strand.
TCAATTTACATGCCTTTTTGTAGGTTGTGAAGTCTCCCTTTTGTTGTATAAATAGAGAGACATGCTCTCTCATTTGTTACTCATTTTATTCCACTCCATTATGCACTTCTAATCTACAATTTCATTCTGATGTAATTTGTGAGAGCAATGAGTATTATGTGAGAGCATTGAGTATTTTGTGAGAGCATATTATTGTTTTATGAGAAGCATATCATCAACTTGAGAGAGAGGTTTATTGAGGCATTACTTGTGAGAGAAAAGTAAAGCTAGTTGTTGTTTTGGAAAGTTGTGCAACAATCAGTCAATTGGACAAGCATATTACAGGCATGAGGATAAATCTTCCTTTGTTTTTATTTATTTATGAAAGATTGAGTTGTGTATGCTTTGTTTGGGCTGCATGAGAATACTTGCATTAAAAAAGTATAGTATTTGCTATAGAAAGGAAAAAGAAGCTATTTTATGATTTTTTGTGAAGTGCTTGCATTTACTCTGTAATAGGAGGGCTTATTTGTCAAAGGTATAAATATACTAGATATGATTAAACAAGAATAGCTCAAGGGTTATTTATAATGTGAAATATATTGGCTTATGATGTTAGGAAACCTTAGGAATGGTAAGGCTTAGATGTACATCAACAAGTTAGGAGAAATGATAGGATGAGTCATTGCTAATCTGTGCTTGTAGAACCACTTGGTCATACATCACTCTCGAATGAAATCCTAGGCTTGGAATAACCTAATGAGTCAAGAAAGTTTATTTGAGGAAACCCTAGGTTAAGAGCTACCTACTGGGTTGAGAAAAGTACTTGACTACCATTGAAACCTTTAGGTTTGGATTACTCTACATGGTTAGGTAGATTAATTAGTCTTACTTGGAACATATAGATTTGGATTAACCAATATGAACGAACTAGTCATCAAATGATGTTTTATCGTAGGATTAGGATATATCAAGGTTAGGACTCACCTATGTGAATAAGTAATTCACTTGAGTTTATGAGATACTAATATGAAAGGAGACATAGGTGGGATTACCTATAAAGTTAAAGTTGCTACTTGATTAGTTGCTTTACACTCTTGAGATGAAGTCACATTGTTGGCATGATTCTACTTTGACTAACTCTTTTTACTAAGGGGATACACTATCGAATGGAAGCATCTATTGCTATGACTATTCTTCGATTGAGGTCAATCATTGATGTGCTTATTCTCTTGATGAGAACCACTTATTAATGTGATATATTACTGATTGGATTCAGTTATTTATGAGTATGTAATCTATGAATAGAAGAAGCTTATATAGTTGTACTCTAGATTATAAAGTTATATTTGGGACTAGATTGGTTTTTGTAGTGAATAGTTGGTCTATGTAAAGTTAATTCATGGACTAGGAAAGCTCTTATGTTATACGGAGGATGAGAATATCCATAAGATATCATAGTGTTTTGGGAAAGGGAAATAGTTTTTTTTTAAGGTTAGGGATTACCTAAGGAAGGAAATTACCTAAGCATAGTATATGAACGGTCATGATCCAAATCGAGCTATAGAAGTGTATGTGAATAGGGAGACTGTCACTCGAAGTACTGGGTGAGAATACTTTGGCCAAAGTAGTGTAGGTTGCCACTGGTTACACTGTCAATTCATCGTGATCCATTTATTTGCATGCTAGTCCTAGATTGTGGGTTTACAAGTTCTAGACATGTAGGACACGATGCTAAGCTCAGATAGGCTATTGTTATGGTGTTTACCAACCAATCTCTTTGTCGAAGGGTAGGGCCATCTATCAAATGATAGATGTGTGAGGGATCACATATGAGTCCATGGTTGGCGGAAAAGCACTTGAGTGATGCTTCTCCTCATCAGATGGTGACCGAGGTTTGTAGATGTTTGTGTTAGCATTGGGAATAGTTGGAGTATATGCACCAAAGAGCGAGAACATCCATAAGGTAAGCACCATTGCGGCTGCATCAGGATCAGATGGTATATCTATTGCTAGATGAAGCTCAAAAGAGCTATGTATGTATCATATACCCATTTATATGGAACGATGTAGTCATGAATGATAAACTTGAGTTTATTCAATATGATATCTATGTTAAGGAAAGATTTGTGAAATTACATTGGAATGCAATGGAAGTTGGAAATAGTGTTATCTCAAATGAGCATGTAATTTACATTATGGAAAGAAATTTTTTTATTGATATTTCATGGCATCATAGAATATTCTCTTAACGTGAAATCTAAGGAATTTTACTGAGTAGAACACCGGGGTTGTTACATGTGGTATCAGAGCTACCAGGTTCAACTTTGAAGCCTATGAGCTCATTATGCAAACAATGTGTAAACCTTATCGAAAGATAATGGTTGAAAATACATTATGCCAAGATGGCAAGAAGAAAGAACAAAGGGAAATGAAAAGGAAGATGAGATTCCTAGAAACTTGTTTAAAGTTTGGGACTAGATAAGAGTCATCCCAGGAGTTGAAACTCCTAAACCAACATCTCATTATGATATTTTCCTTGGATTGTAGAAGATTATGCAATCGGGTTAGGTAGGAAGGTTATGAAGGATAATCAATATGAACCTTCACCCAACGGAATAGTTATACGACTCTAAGGGGATGGGAAGGAATGAGATAACCCCCTTATTAGTAGCGACCTATAGTTGTAAAGAGTCAAGGATTTTTGGATATAGTAAGTATACTACTAATCAATGAGAATGCATTATTGGCATAATATGGAAACTTCAATTGAAGTAGAAAATCAACGTTTTGTGAATCTAAATCAATAGAATTAGTAAGGAAACAATGCTCTAAGTTGAAGGCACGTCAACAAATGAGGCTTTGTGGATATTGGTATACATGGAAAAGAGAATTGGTATATTAGAGAGCCTCTTAGCTTGTAAAGTTGCTAATTATACAATAGATCTCTTTATTTACAATTCAATTATTGAATCTATGAGATTAGAGATTAGTGATGAAACTAACCTTGGGAATAAGTATATTCAAGGCATGCCATGGAGGCAAGAAAAAGGCAATAAAAATCCAACAACAAGGAATGATAAATCATTTCGAGAAAGCAAATGTTTGCTAGGAGTACAACTTTGAGTTGATCGAATGTCATGGAAACACTAAGGGGGGAAGAAAGAGAGTGGGTTGACTCAGATAAAGTACCCCATACAATGAAGATCGTCAACATATTTTTGATTTGGAAGAAATTTTGACTTCTTCATAAGTCATGAAGTCAATATATTTCATCACCACGAGGATAAAGTATTGGAATTATAGAAAGATAATGGTCATAATGAAAAGGTCAAGGGATATGATTAATGAGAAAGGAATATTATCACTCGATACTTATATAAATGTTTGTTTGGAAGATCAAATAACCTTATCATTGATGCCTTAGAAAAGGATAGGCAGATTACTCGATCATGAAAAGGAAGATCATGGCCTAAGGAATAGGTAAGGAAAGGTCTAAATCACTCATGATTTGGAGTTATTAAGGAAATGTTCGTGCTTGGTAATTGGGTATGCCATTAAATTTGATATCTTTTAAAAGCCAGCATACTTGAATAGGAATTGTTACTTGAAAAGGTATCAATGCTCATCAAGAAACATAGATTGAGCTAAAAATCATAATACAATTTTGGAAATGATTTAAGGATGGAAGAAATCCAGGGTATAGATGTCCTAAGATGAAGGATACTTATCTCCACAAAATTTATAAGCATTATGCTTATGTGGCATAAGTCCGCAAAATAAGTTTTCATTTAGTCAAAGAATAGACTAATAAGGAATGTAAATGAACCTAGATACCCAAAATTTTGGAGGGTTAAGGAATGAAATGAGGAATGAAATGAGGAAATTGATGTCATAGTTAAGACATTGGAATGACAAAGTTATTTGTCGAATGAAGAACCATTATAATCTGGAAAAAGATGGAGTAATATGTTGCAAATTATGTAGCTAGTTATTGTCCATTATGCTAGGAAATGAGGACAAGATGTCGTCATCAGCAGGACATGTATACTCTCTTGAGATTCCAAAGAGGGAGTAGTAGAAAACACGATGGTCTAATCTGTCTATGTTGGTAGAACTGACATAATATTATGGTGAACAAACTCACCAAGGTAGCCAACGCTGGTTGGAAATTTGATTTATGGGATTTCAGTCTTAAATAATATATTATGTGAAGTAGTTGCTTAGTATTCCTGAGAAGGTTATCTTAGTTGTGAACGAGAAAATAATGATAAGGTTGTGTAAACCATGATCATCCTGTGAAACATTCAATTGAATGAATGCTCAATATATTATTGAAGTTGAATAGGCAAAAGTAGTAAACCAAATCTTGAATGATTTGTAGAATACTTATAAACTTCTACTATTGAGGTTTGATCCATTATATGGAAAAGAAGGTCGGAAACTCTATATGGCTGAAATAGACTAAGAAATAGGGTTAACCTTAGACCTAAAAAGTAAAAAAAATAGAGTAATAGATTGAAATGATCGAAGAAACCTTGTTGATACAAAGCTTTGAATACAAAGCAATATCATTATGTTCAGAAATGACAGGTGTCCAAGAGAAAAGTTATGCTCAAGATGGACAAATGGTCAAGAGCATTACTTTTAGGATTAAGGAAAATAGATAAGTAGGTGGTGGACGGTCTTGGCTTCTGAGTTGTCCAAGGTGTAAATACCAAAGAAAAGGAAGGGACCCACAGTGTAGTGTACAATGCACCAAAAATCCTTATCTATTTGGATTACACTAAAGATAAATTCATTAGCCAATGAGTACATGTTTTCTAGTCACTATGTCACAAGTGTTAGGTGGTATACAGTGACTATTGTACTTAGGATGTACATACGAGGTAATATGATAAAGATCTTGGAGAGAGAAAGTATGCGTAAGGCACACAAGTTCTCCCTATGTGTTAACAAGGACACCCGATGCAAGGCCCAGGAAGGACAAGATTGCAATGAGTGATGTTAAAAGAGAAGATTATTTTACAATTCATACTTGAATTGGAGAAGGTAAGTAAAATATTTATTCAAGACTTTATTAGTATGTCAAAGTGCTTTAAATCATCGGGGACGATGATTCACAAGGGGGGAAGTATGTTACACCCCATCTTGTTATTACTAATTTACTTTTACCTTCATAGCTAAATAGGTGGGTAGATGCAATCATGAGTTTGATATGCTTGTTAAAGATTGGAATACTAAAATAGGTATTATGTGAAAGTATTGATAAATGCTTAATATGGCTTTGAAAGAGTAAATATGTTTACATTGGTTGCTATATGAATATGGTTAATTTTATGATGCATATGGATTTATTATGAATATCTAACTACCATTGCAAACATGTTAAGCTGGTTGCAGGGATAGGTTCAATCCTCCAGGTGGAGGGGAAGTATCACTCAAGAGAAGTGATTGGTCGGATAACCCTTAATGATACCTATATGAGTTCACACACACACTCATAATAAAATGGTTGAGTCTAGACATAGTGTGGGAAATTGGTAATTCATCCTTAACATGATGTGTTGCATTGTAAGGGTCTTGATTACTGTTGAGTACATTCTTGGATGATTTTTTATATATTTGGATCTTATGAGTTCTTCATTATGTTATTGTGCTTGATTATACGGTTGATTGAGTCTCTTTGATCTTAATGTATTCATTCAATCAATGATTATATATAAGAATGTGTATATGTGTGTGTGTGTGTATGGAAACAATACTCATGCATAGTGAATGTAGATGTGCATTTCCATATGAAGGTAGGAATACTTTCATGTACCACGCACGAATACATTGTATGCATAGAGATGTTGGTTGGGCACCAAGCTATGAAGTTCTAATTGCTTTAGAAGACCATTTTGGAAACAATTTGATTGTCATCATTTGATCATGTGCAGATTGAAATAGTCTTAAGTTGCTGTCAAAACATAGACACTACAACACAACATGCAATTAGCACCTAAAATAGCGCTAAATTTTAGTGTATTTGAGTCCATCAATTGGACACATCTCACAGCGCAAAAGTCAGCACTAAATGGCATGTTCATTTGGATTCCAGATTTTCCTCCAGATTTAGCGCCCGCTTTAGTGCTAGATTTAGCACCAGAAAAGTGGTGCCACCAATATCGCCTCCTTTAGCGCTGAGAATAGCATCAGGAAATAACATCAGAAATAGCACCTAAATTAGCGCCTAATTTGGCTTCCAGTTTTGCTTCCAATTTTGCTTCCAGTTTTGCTTCTAGGTTTGCTTCCAGGTTTGCTTCTAGTTTTGCTTCTAGGTTTGCTTCTAGTTTTGCTTCTAGGTTTGCTTCCAGTTTTTCTTTCGGTTTTGCTTCCAGGTTTGCTTCAGGTTTTGCTTCCAATTTTGCTTCCAATTTTTCTTCTAGGTTTGCTTCCAATTTTGCTTCCGATTTTGCTTCCTATTTTTGCTTCCAGTTTTGCTTTCGGTTTTTCTTCCAGGTTTGCTTCCCATTTTTCTTCCAGGTTTGCTTTTGGTTTTGCTTTCAGTTTTGCTTCCAATTTTTCTTCTAGTTTTGCTTCCAGTTTTGCTTCTAGCTTTGCTTCCTAGTTTTGCTTCTAGGTTTGCTTCCAGTTTGCTTTCAGTTTTGCTTCTAGGTTTGCTTCTGGTTTTGCTTCCAATTTTTCTTCCAGTTTTGCTTCCAATTTTGCTTCCAGTTTTGCTTCCAGTTTTTCTTTCGGGTTTGCTTCTAGTTTTGCTTCAGGTTTTGCTTCCAAGTTTATTTTCAGTTTTGCTTCTAGGTTTGCTTCCAGTTTTGCTTTTGATTTTTCTTCCAAGTTTGCTTCCAATTTTGCTTCCAAGATTGCTTCTGGTTTGCTTCTAGTTTGGCTTCCATTGTTGCTTTCTTTTTTGCTTCTAGAATGCTTCTTGTTTTACTTCCATTTTTTTTAAAAAAAATTTAGACTGCAAGAATCAGGTAGCACGACCCCCTATAAACTGTAGTACGCCTAGTAAAATTTTTAATGTGACCAGCGATGCTAGCGCAACACGCCTTTCTGTACCATGGGGGTGGGGGAGACTAGACCTCACGACCAATCTCCTACAATAGGAAAGATTTAGCCAACCGAGCTAGGGCCCCCGCCCCTTTTTGCTTCCATTTATTAATTTAATTTTTTTTTCAATTTAATTAGTTAAATATATCATGCCTCTTAAATAACTCATATGATTATAGAGTAAGTAATTTAATTATTTAAATCATACGATTAAATAACAAGATAATTTTTATAACATGATCATCATCTATAATTAAAACAAGTGAGTCAAATATCTATAATTTAATTGAATTTGACAACATCCATCTTGAGCAGTAAATTAAAATCATCATACGTAATAAATATCCATCCAAAAATCATCGACCACTTTTAATATATATAAATTGACAAGTCAATACTGATAAGATCATCATCATATATAACTAGAACAAGTGAAAGTCAAATATGCCAGTAGAGCAATAACATGTCAAAATGATACATGTCCAACAACCGAGATAAATCAAAATGATACATGTACAAATGATATAAGTAAAAATGATAAATTATGTAACTCAAATTGATACAATTCAAGATGATACATGTCCAAATGATATAAGTGAAAATGATACATGTCAATATGATACAACTCAATAATATGGTACTGTAGGCCTTGAAAATGATACATATGATAGTAACCATGAAAAGAGGCATCATAACGATATATCAACAATGATCCATGATGTATTCTATATGATAATGAATGTCACCGTGTACTACCAACAACTGTCATCATCAGTCTATATGATCATGAATGTCACTGGGTACTACCAGCAACTTCCTTATCATCATCATCACCAACGTTATTATCATCATGATCATCATCGTCATCATCATCATTGTCATCAACCTCGGTGTCTTCCATATCTACATCATCATCATCCTCTACCATGTGATATGTACCGACAGAACCAATATTTTCTAGATCTATATCATGATGAGGATCATCTTGATCTTCTGGAAGACCCGTGTTCTGCAAAAAAAAACATTTAAAATAAAAATTTATTATTTATTTCATGCAATAATTTATTTTTCTCTTATATATCTAATATTGCAACATATGATATGAAACCATAATCATATTACATCATAACAAAGTGTGCATACCATAATAAAATTTCAAAAAAGTTACAGCTAATATGTCATTCTGATGATGTGAAACATGCAACAATTCTAATAAACATTAGTAAAGATCATAAAAAAAATTGTTATACAATTTAACTATCAGCTGTAAATTCTATTACATAACCTTAAGTGCCAACCCTCTACATTTTGTGCTATATATGATTATGTTTGCCTCGAAGATCCTTTGAGAGTTAACTAGTCTATATATCTTCTTCTCCTATATTTCATAAATGGATATTTTTCTAGGACATTTTGGCATTGTAATATGCTTCAAAGGTTCTTTGAGAATTAACTAGTATATATGTCCCCGTATTTGAGAGTTAACATTTATGGTTTAGTTTTCTATTTGTAAGCAAGCTATGACATGCAACAATCCTTGAGCATACAGAGAATAGTTCTTCAGGACATTTTGTACTTTGATTGTACTATTTTTAAGTGACCTTTTCATGTATATAATCATATCATGTTCATGTATGTTAATATAAGGCAGCTATGGAGGTAGTTCAAAGAGATGGCCCTGAACTTTTGCCTCATCTTACAAAGTCTGCAAGAACAAGAATAGGGATCTCAAAATTTTGAGAGTCTGGTTTAAGTTTGAATTTAAGAAATGAAAAAATTGTGAAGGCTGGAATGGATTTTAATGTATCACTTGGGTTTCAGAATTTGCAGTTGTAGACTGGTAACCCCAAAACACAAAATTATTCATTGCTCCTTGCTGACATTGTGGTTGTTAAGGATAAAGGGCCTGAAAATGCAACTGGGGTTAGCTCCAAAGTATACACTGATGTTGCATACTCATTTAATGACAATGATGCAAATGAGGAAGTGAAACAAAAAACCAAGGCTGAGGTAAATGGAGGAGAATCAGGCATCTCTAAGTCAACCTTACGATCTGATAATCAAGAGATGACTAAAGAAGAGCATCGTCGGCAATACCAAGCAGAACTTGCAAGGCAAAAGAATGAGGAGACTACAAGAAGATTGGCTGCAGGGGGCATTGGTACAGGAGATGGACATGGCTCTTCCAAGCCATCCACTGAGATGGTTTCTTGAAAAAATGTGGATGATATCCCCGTTTCTGGAGAGCTCATGATTCGGTTTGATACAAAAAATGATGTTTTTTTGGTACCCATTTATGGTATCATGGTTCTATTTCATGTAGCCACCATCAAGATTGTTACAAGCCAACAAGATGGAGGGAATTCTTATATAGGGATAATTTTCAATGTTCCAGGTACCGACTTTAATGCCAACTACATGCCAACATTGAAATTCCCTAACAATATTTATGTTAAGGAAATTTCCTTTAGATGCAAGGATTCAAAGCACATCAACCATGTGGTACAAATGATTAAATCCCACAAATGATCTATAGCAATGAAAGAGTCTAAAAAGGCAGAGAGAGCTACACTGGTGACTCAGGAGAAACTTCAGCTTTCAAAAACAAAGCTAATTAGGCTGGAAGACTTGTGGATCAGGCCAACATTTGGTGGAAGAGGAAGAAAGATGACTGGAACTCTAGAGGCCCACCATAATGGATTTTAGTATTCAACCATGAAAGTAGAAGAGAGAGTTGATATCATGTACCAAAACATTAAGCGTGCATTCTTCCAGCCAGTGGAGAAGGAGATGATTACTTTGCTTCATTTTCATTTGCATAACCATATCATGGTGGGAACCAAGAAGACCAAGGATGTCCAGTTTTATGTGGAGGTAATGGATGTGGTCCAAACTTTAGGAGGGGCAATAAGGTCAATGTATGATCCTGATGAAATTGAGGAAGAACAACAAGAGAATGCAAAGTTTCAAGGATTTGTCAAGCGAGTAAGATAGCTATGGGAGCAACCTCATCTAAAAGATTTTGAACTAGAGTTTGATATAGCATTTAGAGAGCTTGGTTTTAATGGAGTTCCTTTCAAAGCATCTACTTTTATTGTTCCTATAGTAAACAGATTGGTAGAGTTGGTGGAATTACCTTTCTTAGTAATCACTATTAGTGAGATTGAGATTGTTAACCTTGAGAGAGTAGGACTTGGGAAAAAGGAATTTGATATGGCTATTGTTTTCAAATACTTCAAGCAGGATGTACTCTACATTGACGACATTCCTCAATCTTTGCTTGATGGCATCGAGGAATGGTTGAACTCCATGGATATAAAGTATATGAAAGCAAAATGAACTTGAACTAGTGGCCAATTTTGAAGACTATTATTGATGATCCAAATAAATTTATTGAAGATGGTGGTTGGGAATTTTTGAATATGGAAGCTACTGATTGTGATTCTGATAATTTAGAAGAGTTAGATCAAGGATATGAACCCTTTAATGTAGAAGAGGAATCAAAATCAAATTTCATGTAGCCACCATCAAGAGTGTTACAAGCCAACAAGATGGAGGGAATTCTTATATAAGGATAATTTTCAATGTTCTAGGTACCAACTTTAATGCCAACTACATGCCAACATTGAAATTCCCTAGCAGTATTTATGTTAAGGAAATTTCCTTTAGATCCAAGGATTCAAAGCACATCAACCATATGGTACAAATGATTAAATCCCACATATGATCTGTAGCAATGAAAGAGTCTGAAAAGGCAGAGAGAGCTACACTAGTGACTCAAGAGAAACTTTAACTTTCAAAAACAAATCCAATTAGGCTAGCAGACTTGTGGATCAGGCCAACATTTGGTGGAAGAGGAATAAAGATGACTGGAACTCTAGATGCCCACCATATCCTACAACCTTTCACACTTCCAAGATACTAGAGACTGAAGCAACTCTAGAATTAAGCTTATTAGCTAAACATACATGTTGAATATGTTCATTGGTCAGAATGAGGTGACACTAGAACTAATTTTAGGTCTACAATAAAATGGATGTGCAAATGACAAAGGTGTCATTCAGATATGTTCATTTTCCTATTTTTTAAGAAATGTTTCTCTTGGTCTTGATCTTTTTATAATGAAGCTCTGAGGAAACAACCACTTATTCTTTCAATGCAATATTCAGTACATTTCTTATGATTCAAGAGGTTAAAAATAAGCCCATGAAATTTTATTTCTCTTGAATCTCAATTCTTGATAAGATCACAGCTTGTGAAGTGACAATAAAAAGATTACCATTCTTGAATTTGAATCCACAAAATGGTTTCAATAAAGAACTTAGTAAGACATATAAACACTAAAACATAGGATTAAAACTCAGATATTGAAACTCATAAATCTAACTCAGTCTAGAAAAAAATAAAAGGAGTTGGGAATGACCACAGTAAAACAAAAAAATGCACATGAATAAAATATAGATACACAACGAAAAAACAAAGAAGAGAAACTCGCATGCAACATAGACATATAGTAGAGAGAAATTGCATAAATTGTGCCATTATAGAAAATCAATGCAATATGATATGATGATCCAAAACCCGACCCTAGTTTCCCTTATTATACGGGAAGCGATAAGCTACAAGCCCATTCATGAAAAGTTGTGTCTTTTCCTAACACTAACTAATTGTGATGTGTTAAACATAAGAAAATTAACTTAATGAAACAATAGTAGCCAACAACACTTGCTTTGTTAGTCATCGTAGAGAAATCGTGACTTCTTAGGATGTGGCAGGATTCTCTTCTCCATGATGAAGTGCCTGATCAACCTGCATGTCTTGATGCAAAGTTTCTTTCTCCACACTTAGGGCCTTTCCATTTCTAGTAATGAACAGGTGCATTTCTGACATATGCTTAATGTAATCCTCTTTGATGTGAATGTCAATGTTCGACAAGGAATCCCTCATATTGTACTCCAGATACATGACTCCTTCAAGCTGTTTATGAGCATTATCCAATACCTTTTCCTCATCATCGATTATCTCAAGTGCTTGTGGTAATATCTCAAACAACTCATCCTTCCATTGATCCTTTTCTTTAAAGCCCCCATCATCAAAGAACATAGGTAATGGGATATCTAATTTTTTCTCGAAGTCGTCGATATCAACCTTGATTTTAATATGAAACTACTCATGTCGATTGACTAATTTATTATATCTGTGGACTATTTGTTCATCCATGACTTCCATCCTAACCAATTATTCTTTCTTTTCTTCCACCCTTTCCTATAACTTCCCATGTTATTGATAAGTTGAGTGCAAATTTTCAAAGAGGTCCCAATACTGATTAGCCTGATTTATTACTTTCTCAAATCTCATTTTGATCATCTTAGAAGCCATCTCAAATTTAGTAGTTTTGATTTTTGTCTCCAGTTCATTGCATTTCTTCTGAGATTTCTCATGACACCACTTCCAATATATAACATCTGCCATTGCATCTAACACTCTCTTTTCACAATCCACCCATGGAGAAAACAACTCTAATGAAGAAGAAGAGGTTGATTTGTCTTTGTAACTAGCTACCTCCTTCCTTAGCTTTTCATTATCCTTCACCAACTTTTCAATTTGGGATTTATTGAATTTTGCTACATTTATGTTCAATTTTGCAATTTCAATGGGATTAGTATCCACAACTCTATGCACCATGAGATGTCCAAATACCTGACTTGGATTGTTGATAATAGCAGGTCTCTTATCTTGATGGTATAGTGACCAAATCAACAATGTAGATTCATTCGAGTGTAACCTGATCCTAAATACATTTTATCACTAGCTTCTTCGGTTAGATGCAGTGTTTTATCCCCTCTCTTCCTAAAACTATCAAACACTATAACAGAACTAATATCCCAACCAGGCAAAAGCAAGACCCCAACTTCTTGAAGTAGTTCTATTCCTCTCTCAAGTGTAATGGATTCTAGCTCCTTATCTACTTCTTTCCTTAACTCTTCTAAGGCAATTGCCTCTTGCTCAGGAGTGAAATCTTTCATTATTTTCCTCACTATTCTACCCTTGTGCTCATAAACAAATGACTTGAATTCTGAAGTTTTGACAAAATCACTATCTGAAACAAATTCTTGTCCAGCCCTAACTCTTACATCATCAAAAAGTTCATTCGATGTTTCAAACCTGACAATGTTTTGTTCTTTGGGTGGCTCATATTTTGTGATAACTAGTGCACTTACCTATTCAATTTCATCTTCCTCCTCATCAATATCTTCTTCATCCCTTTCTCCACTTATGTCAGTATCAACAGAAAAATTGAGCTCTGGAGTGGGTTGTGAGGGTATGTAACTGAGGGGTTCCATCTCCTCAACATGCATTTTGGAGCCAATTTCCACACGTGCCTCAAAAATCATAGAAGGCACATCTCTAGTTAGTTCTTCTTCACGATTGATCAATTGTTCAACCCTTTCTAGATGATCCTACATATGGTTGAATGCCCTTATATATGAAGGATTATTTTTCCTTTTCCAATCCTCAGCTATCACGACCTTATTGTATTTGGCAACCTCTTTCTTTCATTTCCCAATGGCAGACTATAATGTGCCAGTTTATTATTAATCTCCTCATACCCTTCACTAGAGACAATTGTAAAGTCCCCGAAGCACAGTGTACTTGGCATAATTGACTACTTGTTGTGCCCCTTAAGATGCTTAATATTTGATTTAGCTAATTGCCTTACAATTTCCAAATAAGCTACTCTATCTGGAACAGTCTTTGGTAACAAGAATAGAGCTCCTTCAAACCCGTATGCTCTAATTACAGTGCAGTCAGAATAAGTATACCAATCTCCCCAATTGTGGTTCACTTTCCTTCTGGGATTCTTTTTCCTTAGGTATAAGGAACCTTTGTACCTCAGGAGACAAGTTATAATCACATGGATATCCTAAAAATTTCAGCAAGGGTTTAACAAAATATTCTTCAAAATACAGATAATGGGATCTTTCACATCTGTTGTCCCATATTGATGTCCACATCTAAATTGGTTTAAAGTTTACATCCTCATCTGTGTCTCTTATCCTTAGCTCCTCTCCCCCAAAACCCTCTAGCTTTCCCTTCATACAAAAGCAAATGCATGAACAAAGAATAATGCTTGAAATTAATATATTCACTATTGTTTTTAATTTTCTCCAATCCTTGATTTAAAACATTGGCTAGGTAGCCAACATAATAAAATGACCTTGTGTCTCTACTTTGCACATTTGTTGCTAACACCATCAGGGCTAATGACATAAGATGTGGGACCTCCACTCCCAATACTTGTCTTGCAGTATAGTATGTGTACTGAAAGTATTGCTCGAATAATTCCTCATGAAAGGGAGGATGCTCATTGTGAGAAAATTTTATGAGTTGATTTCCATCTTCTTTGGGCCTGTGTAGGGGCAACTTCCATCTTTTGTAACTAGTATCCATGTGGTGGTATTCCATTATTAGGTCCTTCACTATGAATGGGAGGTGCATATTGCAATCTAATTGGAAAACAGTAGAAACAAAGTCTTTGGAGATGATAATGAACTCAAACCTATCATGTAGCTGAATTGATCATCTCCTGGGGTTATATTTGTTAGCTAGTGCTTTGATCGATTCCACGTTGATAAATACATTAGGCACGACTATTTTTCCTAGGTTCATTCAACAAGGATTACACACGGGTTGGAACCTATATTGTTTTCTGTAGTGATACATGAACAATTCATACCCTCTTTGTGGTGTCCAGACATCCCTTAGGCCTTTGTGTTTATCCCATAGTTTTTCCATGGAAGGATTTAACAGTGCACTCCTCTTAGGCCTCAACCCCGACCCAGGACACTAGTCTATTAAATCTTGATTCAAGAGTCTGGCCTCTATTTTTTTCTTTTTAGTCTTTGGTGTCCCAAAGCTTTCCTCCATTGTTGTGAGAACCCTAACTTCTTCTTACAGTTCTTTTTATTTCTGAAAAACCTTCTAACTAGGATCGGTATACTTACTTGTGTCAACTTGCTTCCGTCGACCTTCCTTTTCTCCGCTCCCGCTTTCTATGAGCTTCTTCAATTTCTATGACAAAAAAGTGATCAATCTGAGGTATATTTTGCTCGGCTCTGGTTCCACTTGCTCTCAATCTTGTCATCAGGGAGAGAATTTAATTTGAATATCTCCTCGATATCTTAGGCTATCAAATCACTCAAAAGCAATTATTATCACTGTATCGGTGGAATCATGATTTTACTCTAGCTGATATCCATATTTCCCTTCAAAGCGAACGTATGTCATTGTTTTTCTTTCGGGGCATCAGCAGGATATCAAGTGATGTCTCCCTGACACCCCTTAGTCTCTCTGATATCATACCTTAGGCGTGTAATTAATCACTTATGACATTCTTTGTGTTATTGGCTCATCGGGGCAACTTTATTTATATTCCGTCGATAGCAAAATGTGTTCTAGCGATATTTGTTTCTTATTCTGATGAATCAAACCTTGTTAGCTCCGTATTCCTCTTTGAATTGCTCATTTGATCACCAGTCAATTAATTCATGACTTAAGTCATTAGCAACATATCTTTACTAGCCCCCTTGCATAGGTTTTATGGTCGCTCAGTGTTATATTGCCCCATTTAATTTTTCTTAAGTTATTATTTTTCAGTTGATTGTGACGTCTGCCTCATGGGTTATAATCTCGTTAACCTAGTCATGGCCCCGCTTTTAGAACTAACTTTAATTGCATGTGCAAAAATCCTACATGTCCGATTTGAAGGTCGCATCTCAGTCATTGCTCGCAAACCTCGTGAGATTTGAATATTGATCTCTGAAATGATGCGAGGTTGGTGAATGTTTGACACGTGTGCACCCATAGTGTTGAAGGTAAATCTTGGTCGTATATCGCACACCTCACATGACTTATACAAGTACTCTCCAAAAGCTTGAGATATTTGCGAATGATGGACACGTGGATTGTTTCGTTCGCTTGGGAAAGGAGATGAAGCCCATGGGAGAGGATGATATGGTCTCCAGTTAGCAAGTTTTTATTAGCTGATAAGGTAATGAATGAAGAGAAATAAAATTAAAACCATGTTGACTTGATCTCAACTGTTCTCTATGCCATCTTGAAAAGAGATCAACAACTGCTATTCAAAATTGGATGCACGACTAATTGAACTATTTGCTTCATGCGAGCGAGCAATAATGGTGGATAGGACACCCACAACCACTATTTTTTTGACACTAATGCACATAACAACTTATTTTCCTCACACAATTCAGGATTGCAAGTAAATTCAAAGCGTTCAGGAGATCGTGCAAAGTATTTCAAGCAACAACTCGAACAAATTAGGGTTTCCTGTGAACGAAAAATCCTTAAGTCAAATTACAAGCTTTATCTTTTAAACAATCTTGATTTAAGGAAGGTTTTCGCTTCTTTCTCTCAAATTGGATTAGCTTGCATGTTTTAATTGGTTTTTTTTGCTTTAAAATTGTGCATAAGTGTGGTCTTCTGTTGTGCTTCAAAAATGGTATATCCAATTATCACTAGTTGTTAATTAAGCACTAGGTATTGAGTTATCCTGCATCGATACCCTATCCTACTTTGAACCTACCTAATTGTCCATGGCTCCCAAAGCCCAAGGGTCTGGCTCTGAAACCCCAACTAGGTTACTCTCTCAGGATATTATTGACTAGCTCAAACCCTCAACAAGTAAGAAAGCTTAGGGGCATGCAATATTTTATGGTCCTAAGATTTATGGGGGGTTGTTGGATAAGCAACATTGTATAAAGGATGCTGAAACACCTTTCACTGGATGGCACATGTTCAAGGATTGGTTCAGAAATAGAAATTTTGGAGTTCCCACATGCAATACCTGGAGATTAGACATGGGAAAACTTGTGGTCCCAAATGTCTATATGGATGTGGACTTGCTGAAAGACATTGCAACAAGGTATGACCCCGTTTCTAGGGTAATTAGGGCATTTGATGGTGCTGAGATGGTCAGGATTACCAGAGAAGAAATTGCTTAAGTCTTTGACTTGTCTGACCTGGATGCTTTCAGGTAAGAGTATGAAAATACCAAGGTCTTGTTCAGAACCACAATGTTGCCAATACATACTGCTACTATAGGATATGGAAAAAATAAGAAACAAATACAAATTGGAAAAGATGAGAGGGAACCTTTCCCTGTGAAATACTTTGCTAACTACTTTAAGAAGACCTTCTATTCCTTATGCCAAATCATTGGTTTTGATCCACCAGAAACTATGTGAAAAGAATATATGTACATGGTAGGACATATCCAACATGGAGCTTTCAATGTGGTCTATGATTATGCTACTTGGCAAAGCATATGCACAAGGGTTTTGTTTCTCTTAAGGTAGGAAAGAATTGGGTTAAATTCTGGTGGTATTCCCTATTAATGCATATGTTTCTATACAAGGGAAGGAAATACTTTGGAAGAGATATGTCATTGAAGATGAAAGAGGATGGCCTTGAGCCGTCAGTTCAGTGTTGGACCAGGATTCTGGATAGACATGATAAAAAGTTTGATTATGTGGCCTTTCACAATGTGTTTTCCTCCAAGCTGAGGAGATCCTTGATTCATGATCCACCAAGGATCCCGAAGGAGATTCATGATTTCTTGAGACCTATGGAAAGGAGGCCTGAATTGAAGATAACTCATAATTGGGGAGATATCATTCCCTATCCAGATACAACTATATTCAGGGTATATGGGACACCTATCAATCCTTATGTGCTACCAAGGGATGTATCTTTGAGGATTAGATTTATTGAAATAATGAGACAACTAGGAGCTACACAAATGGCACATCTTCCAGAAAATCAAAAGAAGGGGTCTTTCTTCCCTGAATGGACAACCTTTGCAAACTTTGTGATGGTTAAGGGAGGGTGGAAAGATTTTGTTGAGATATTGAAACCCTATGACTTGAGGACAATGCACCCTAGAATCCATGACCCTAAGGGTTTCATTGCTGCAGTAAAGGAAAGGATAAGGACCGGTGTGTTTGTGCATAACTTCTACTACCTTGAAGATGTTATCAGGAATATTTTGGATTTCAAGGTGCAAGAGGAAAAGAAGGCCATGTATCTTGCCTTCAAAAAGATGGTTGAGAATGCCATGAAGTTTGATCCTAGATATGAACCTTTGCCAAATATTAGGGGAGAATGGGGAAGAGTACAATATGTTTTGGAAAACTTTGAAAGTGTTGTGGGTGTATTAAGAAGGGAAAGAACAACTGAGGATAAGGGGAAGTCATTGGCGGTAGAAGAGGGGCCATTTGCACATGAGGAGGAAAGACCTTCCTATGGGCCTCCAAAAAATATCAGAATATATTCTAGGAGGAAGCAGATTGTTAAGAAACAATAGACATTTCCAACCCCTACTACCTCAAAAGGGTCAAGGGTAGCTTATCTAGCTAGGTCAGTTTCATCACCTCCTAGATAGGCTTCGCCTGTTGTTATTGAGATTGATTCACCCCCAAAAGGCCCTTCTCCATCACAGAAGCCACCAACCAAGAAGAAAAAAGTTGAGGTGAGCAAAATTGTTGACTACTCGGACACTAAGGAAGAAGAAATATTAATCACTCTTGAAGAGATGAAATAGGGAATGCCTTCTCCTCCAAGGGAAGTTGTAGCAGATACTGCAGAAAGTAGCCTTAGATTGGGAAAAGGGGAGTTGAGTGGGACAAGCTACTTGGATGACTTGAGACATGAAGCTCGTAAGGAATTTATGGAGGATGACTCTTTTATTAAAACAAGAGAATTTCAAGATTTTGCTTGGAGGGCTAAGGTTCCAATTTATGCCGAGAATGTAGCCAGGGAGAGGAGTTTACATCCTGAACTCCCTGAGAATGTTATCCAAGAAAATGTAATGAAATCCATGAAGAAGGAATTTCAAAGTATTACAGCTGAGGAAGGAAGGGCGCTTGTGCAGAAAAGTGGAGTTATGTTATTGCCTGAATAGAACATTGTTGATGTTGTTGTATTGGACACCATAAGAAGAGCTGAAAAGGCTATTATTTCAAACTGAATAAGAAGCTAGGTTGCCAATCAATGGATCAACATTTAGTGAAGAATGGGATTCCTTGGCCATTTGGTCATTGTCTACGAGATCTAGGAAACTAGTTGTGGCAGAACCAGCTGACTTTAGTGGACAATTGGTTATAAGAAGAGTTGCTGACACTCCAGCTCTAGAGGTAGCGAACATGATGGTGAATGTTGCCAAGTTTGCTAAAGCAACTATAGAAAGTTTAACTACTGAAAGGGACTCATTGAGAGGACAGTATAATGATATTTTGGTTGAATATGATAAGAGTCAACAGAGAGTTGCTGAGCTATAAACAAAGCTAACACTTTGGAAAGGAAAAGTGGAGACGTTGAAGTCTCAAGGACAAACTAGCTCAAGCCAAGCTGCATCGACCATTCTAGTGGAACATTTCCAGCCTTCTCCTTTGTCAGAACAACCCATGACCATAATACCATACAATTTGGGCCAAAAGCCACATGCAACTAATGAGCTTAGAAGGGAGCAACTGGGAATGTAAATATAACTGCAAAAGGGAATGTGTGTATTGCGGTCCAATGAGAGGGTGACATGTGTACAACTTGGCTTGAGGCTTGTTTTGCTCCCTTATTCTATAAAAGGGAATTCAAGGCCAATTGTACAGGTCTTTTGTTGAATTCTAGAGCCGAGTATGCAAGTAGAAAGCACAGAGCAAATGCATTTTGAGTCGATGTCTTAGGTTTTGAGTTAATCTAGCCAATTTGTCAATTGTATGGTTTTTGAACATGTCTGAGTTAAATATGTAAGTCTCATGAGGTCATTGTCTCTCCATTCATATATTTTATATGAATTATTAATGAGAATGCTATCAAAGATCTTTTCATTAATGTTCATTGTTGTCTAACTTTATGTCTTAGAGTAAAGACAAGGTCTTATTCACCCTTTATGTAATATCATAAAGTTCACCCTTGTTATCTTGATTGCTACAATGATTTACACATCTTTTAGCAAGTGTTCATAATCAAATTAACTATCAAGACTATTCAAGCCATATAGAACAGATTCATACTTGATCAAAACACTACAAAGAACATATACACTACTGTACCGCCACATCCATTATAACAATACAAGGTTACATCTAAGGACTTCAGTAAATACTAACAATTACCAATAAATTATATCAACCTTCCTTCCTCGACCCCAAGGAAAAAAGAAGAATTCCCCCCCAAAATGGTTCCCCACTCCTTCCTTTTCTCCCACATATCCCTTAAAACCAAGCACATTAAAGACCAGTACTTCCCAAAGCTGTTATGGAAGAGGAGAGTTAATGCCTACTACCACTGATGGCTCCTTCTCAACAAAAAAAAATGTGCATATTAAAATTTAAATGTCCACTATTATATTTAAAAGGTTTGAAATATAGCCAACAACGTAACTTTAATGCATGCCCCTCTTTAAGTCTTATAATAAAAAGTTAGGAAACAAAGACTTGAGATAAACCCTTTGGTTTGTTCACTTAGGAGACCACCTGAAAACTCAATAATAACTACATCCACATGATCAACAAGAATGACAAGTGACCTATGAATAACAATCCACTTGAGTAAAAAAGACAAGAAGACCAATAGAAACCAAACACAAGCAGAGTACAACTGTAATTGTTTATCTCAAGTATCACTCTATAACCTCTTCAAAGATTATTGAAACTCAACACAAGAAATGTAAATTGACATATTAACACAACAATATCCAACTAAGTTATTGAAAGTCAACTATTGATACCTTGTTCTCTATCCAGATTACAAATTTGGCCCACTTTTTGCTTTGTAACATTTCCTTTTCAAATTGCTTTGGATGTCGGCCATATTTCTCCTCCTGTCAAAACATGGCACATGGACTAGTTAAACTAATTAATATGCAATCATTTACTTTTTCCTAGGAAATAAAAAAGTATCATTTAACATATTAAATATACTTACAAATGTACATATCAAGGCCTATAAACCTTTATGGCAACTGTGGTGCGTGGCACAAAGTTTGTTAAGCCTAGCCTTGGAGGCCTTGTCCTGAAACATATACTAATTCAATTTAACTATACACAAATAAAATTTAAAAATATTTTAATAAATTTGATATAATCTTATGAGAAAATTCAAATACCTGCATACTCTCCTCACTAGTCTTCCTCCATGCATCAGACCTCTCATATGCTTTTACAAGCTCTTTCCATACTTTCACACTTACATCAATTGGCCTTTTTTTGAGCCTTCGCTTGGGAGGGAGATTTTTTATCTTCTTTGTTTGGTTGCACCAAAATATCTTGCAATTTTGAGACATTCGTAGCTTTATCTTCTTTACAGACCAACCTGTGCCAAATTCAATCTCCATGTCATTAATAACTGTTTTTTGCAGGTGTATGGGTATCTTTGAGAATGACAAATGTAGATGGTCTTTGAACCGTTGAAGGCATGATTCCTTCAACCTATTCACAAACATTTTTGCAACATCTTTCATTCGGACTTCCCCTGAAACCACATTGTATTCTATCTTTGTATTGTAGCTACCAATGTAAGATGCAGAAAATGGCATGGTGGAAGAAGTCTGTGTCCTAGGAGTGGCTGGGACATGGGAAGTCCCTGCTCCCTGTTCCACATTCCTCGAGTTTACTATTATTGATTTCCTTCTAGATCTTTTGCTCGATCCAGGACTAGTCGAGGAATCAATTGATTCCCTTTGACATGGTTGATTTGGTTGCAATGTTTCAGGTGCTTTACTAGATCGTTTTTCTATGTATCTGGCAAACATTGCCAAGTCCACACCATCCAATTTGTTCACTACCTCTACCCCCAATATGGAAGTCAATGCCTCTTTATCTTTGTCACTCTCATGTCCCTATATGTATATATAAAATCAATTTCTTCTTTTAAATTTAGAAATAAAAAACTAAAAACTAAAAGTCAAAGAAATAATGGAAACATTTACACATCTATAAATTGACAATGAATTACCTCATTGTGGCCAGAGTCTGCTCCCTTTGCTACCTTCCCTCTATTGCTTGACATTTTGAGGCGAACTAGGGAAAATTATTTTTGTCCAGTCTATGGAGGCAAATGAAGTACACATTGCCAGGTATGAAAGTACACACTATCAAGAAAAACAATTCAGATATGTTTGCAATGCAAGGAGCAGTTTTATGCATAGCTACAGTCAATCATTGTCAAGTACAATTCAGATATGTTTGCAATGCAAAGAGCATTTGTATGCATAAAAAATGGCATTACAGAGGCTGATTGAAAGTTTAATGAAGCAACATCACATGGATCAAGTCCAATCAATCAAGGTTTTAAAGCAACTTTGCATTTGCATCTACTGTCAACATATAAGTGGTTTTTCTACTTTTCTTAAAAAAATCAAGGCCATATGGTGTTTCTCTCCTTTTTTAAAAGGAGTTTTAAAATTTTAAACTCCAAATGGTTTTTGACATTAAAAATCCCCAAAAAAAAATTAGTTTAAGTGTATATGGTGAGGATTACAATTTTTTTTATTTTCAGTATGCCTTAGCCCTAGCCAAAACCTTACTTTTTATGGTTTCCAATTATAGTTAGAGAATTTTTGTGGCACAAATGGCACAATCGTTCCTAAAATATAAAAAAATCATACAATTTTTGTGGCTTTGAATGCTATGGAAGTATTTATCACTTCAAATGGCATTTGGCAAAGGTGCCAACGCATGATTTTGGTAAAATTTGACAAGAATGCAAACCAATGAGCAGAAGATTCAAAATGTAGGTGATAAACAAAAATCACAATAGCTAAATGCAAAAGGAAAATGTTTGTAAGATTTGTGAAGAATGCAAACCAATGAGTATAGGGTACCTAACCAAATTCAATTCATTTTAACACAACCTACGGGCGAAATAAACATTAAATCTGCCATAATTTTTGATAAAAGTGTCATATATATACCTACCTACACTAGATGATGCCAACTAATGATGCAAATCACACATGATACAAGGGACAAAAACAAGTCACACTAGCTAGAAGTAAAAATAAAATGCTTACTAGACACGGCTCCAATAATCTCTTTACTCAGAAAACTCCATGAAATCTCTAGATGCAACTTCTAGGTGAAACCCTATGGTGGCTGAGAAAAGAGCTTCTAGAAATCTTGATGGAAAAAATGACATGTAGAAGAGAAAGTTCGATGGAAAAAATGACATGTTTTCATGAGAATTTTTTATTTTTTGTTTTTGATTCATTAGTCGGCGCTATAGTCGTTGTAGTTAGCACTGACTTTAGCACCAACTTTAAGCAAAAAATGTAATCTCTTTGGGGCATAAAAGGTGGCACAAATTGCACCTAATTTAGTGCCCACTTTGAGAAAAAAAACATAATCTCTTTTGGGTGTAAAAGGTGGCAAAAAGTGTGCCTAATTTAGCGCCTAATTGTGCAAAATGATGTATTTTGCATGGAAGTCGATAAATGAATACCATTGTTTTAATTATTTAATTTTGAGCATTTATTTTAGTGTTGTTATTACTCTTAACTCTTTATCTTGGGAAGGTTATATTATTTATTCATTTTTATTTAATTAATTTACTTGGGATATTTATGTGGCATATTATTTTTCCTTACATAAATTCATGTCCTATTTTGTTTTTCATAGTGCATCTTAATGAAAAGCGAGCGTATTAACAAGATAATTTCAATAATATTCTCTTGGTGCACAAATGTTATGTGACTATTGTCATTGTTATGTATTATAGGAGCTAGAGGAGGCCATGGATAAAGGACGTGGATGACGTAGAACTACTAAATCGCAAAGAGGAAAGTGGGTGGAAATAGATATGATAATGAAATCTGCAGATACAATAGAGGTAAGAAGAGAAAGAAACCTCAACCAAAGGAGGAAGGTGTTTATGAATTCAAAAATGCTACAACATAGAGGAGATAAAGTCATTTTTTTGTCCATGAGGCCTCTGAGGTCAAACTTATTGGTTGAAAATGCACAGGGATGGTGATTATATGTGATTCTATGATCAAGGGAAAAGTTTGAAAATTAGGATGGCCAAAACATGATATCAATATGCCAAATATATGACTAAAGTGAGGTTTTGTGTTGGATAGCATATTCGTTGAAATGATATAATTGGTGTACTAAACATTATTTACTATGTTGTGTATTATAGGGGGGAGACGAGGCCATGAAATAGATCGTGTCATATCAAATGAGGACACAACGGATGAAGTGAGACATCAAGTACTCAAATTTTGACTTAACTTAGGAAAAAATGATTTGATGACATTTTGTGATACGTCCATCTTTTTTCACAATATTATTGAAATTTATAATGTATTATCCAATCTCCACATAAATTAATGCATGTTGTTGATTATTTTAGATGGATATTGGAGCAAATGCAGAGCCGAGTGTTCAACTAGCAAAAGAAGAAGATATGTACGTGGACATGGACCTAAAATTGTTAAATCATGTAGAGGACAAGTGGGTGGAAGAGGATATGACAATGGATCCTGTAGACAACAAATTATTGCACTAAACAAGAGGTTGGTTAGGACTATAGTACATGGGATGAATACTTTGAGAAAATTGTTGTTTGTGGATGTTCTGTATGTCGTGGAAAGAAACAATTCAAACGAGTGATTGTACAAAGACATTACATATATGATGAGCTTCCAGTCGTAGTATGCCTCCTACAATTGATTCAAATCCAATAGGAATTGTGGTAAGGAATTTTCTAATTTGATATAAATAACATGTATACTTCGTTTAAACATTGTTTTATATTATTTAAATAACTAATTTTTTTCTTAATGGATACTTGCAGGATAAATTTATTGGTTTAAAGTTTCCTGGATCACCGACTTCCAGCCTAGAGGGAAATGATCATTTATTAGATGATACATCTAACAAAAATATGTGCCAATATACCAAATTAGAAGATGAGGAATTGATGAAAACAAGTTATAGAACAAGAACCGGTTTAAAGATGCATAATTTGCTTAAAGATAAGGGGAAGGTGGACTACATACCCTATGAGAATGCATGTGATGGAGATGATTACTTGCCCCTGAGTTTGAGATCAATTACAAAGAGACATTTGATCGTCGACTATATTGCGCTTGGCCTAGTGAACAACAACTACCTATAGTGTACGAGGTGTTTCAATTTTGGGGATACAACTACATGATACAACCCTCCAATATTCATGGAGTGAATCTAGGCCTCTTTATTGTCCAAAATGTACATGTGGGATCTAAAC
Organism: Sequoia sempervirens; assembly: GCA_007258455.2. NCBI lineage: Eukaryota > Viridiplantae > Streptophyta > Pinopsida > Cupressales > Cupressaceae > Sequoia > Sequoia sempervirens. The sequence goes on from VDFB02137365.1 coordinate 38,122,174, forward strand.
ATAGAAACAATTCAAAACAAACCACTAGGAGATTAATGTCATATTATGGTCCATCATATTACAGTGGTGAATGGAGAAGGCTAGCAGAATATAAGCCTAACATGTCAACATATGGTCTAAATTCGAATATGTATACACATCGTCTCCAATTGGAAAGTGGAAAAGAAATGAATAGAGGTCATCTTATGTATATAGATGGATGTGCATACACACAAAAATATTACAGGATTTATAAATAGTAGTAAGGGAAGGGACCCTACTGTAAGACCGAATTGTCAATTTGTTGAGGTTATAAATGATAAAGATGGAGATATGGAAAGAGAGGTTGATAGATTGATAATGGTTGAGGCTATTATGGACCTTACCATTGGGGATGAGTTATTGATTGATTACCCCTTCTTAAAACGCACTCCTGCGCGAAAGAAAAGGGAAGTACAAGGTCGCCCTAAGGATGTTCTTAAGGGCAGAAAACCAAAGAATAATAAATGAGTGTGGACTGATGTTTTATAAACTATGTTGTCAAAATTGTGTTTTATTTAAATTATTGTATAAAAAAGGTAGTCTATAAAATAATGTTCCATTATTCAATTGATGTATATATGTTCATACAATATATATATATATATAAGCCATATTTGATTATATTTGTTTGAAATTGATACATTTATGATTTATCCAATTTTTGGAAAATATTAAAGAATGCTTGTGTTTGTTGATAGGTAGAAGATGTTGATGAAACACATACTAATACCAAAGATCCAACTGAGTTATTAAGATTTGGATGGGATGATCCAAACCATCCTTTAAACAATACCAGGGCGAAAAGAGCAAGATTGAAGAAAATACTACTACCTGAGAAATTTGAAGAGCTGATGAGATCTGCATACATTGATGACATGCCACGTAGCCTTAATGATGATGATGATGATAATGAAAATGCAGTGCATGAAGAAGGATTGAATGAAATGCTTACAAATTTCTTTGGGGATGGAAACAATAATGACAATAATGATCATATAGTTGACAATAACAATGATAGCAGGGGTAATTACCACCAACGTAATGTTGATGATAATAACCTGAAAGACTCCATCAAGCAAGCATCGAAGACACCCATGTTCAAATTGGGTGCAAGTAGAACCTCAAAACTGGCATGCACATTAATATTATTAGAAATCAAGTCACTATTTGGTTGGTCAGATAAAGGATTCACTACCCTACTGAAGTGAGTTGAAATCTATTTCTTACTTTGCATTGTCAATTGGTGTACATAATTCGTAAACATTCATCAACTTCGTTTATATTTATTTAAGGGGATTTTAAAACCATATATTGTATATAAATAGTCCTAGTATAGATTGACATATCAAACATGTTCATCATAAGTCAAACATTGAATTGATTTAATTTCTAGTAATCTTACAGGGCACTAAAAACTAAAATATTCCCTGAAGAGAATGTGTTGCCATCAACTTGCAAAGAGGCGCGTCTGTTGTTGGTTGAGTTAGGGATTGAATATAAGAAAATTCATTCATGTAAAAATGATTTCATTTTATACAAAGATGAATATCAGAACAAGGTAGAATGCCCTGTATGCAAAGAGAAGAGATATTGTACAGATGTACAAGGTCCTATAGTTCCAAAGAAGGTTTTACGTCACATGCCAATTATACCTAGACTTCAATGAATATTTTGTTGCAAGTCACTTGCATAATTGATGGAATGGCATGCAAAGAACATGAGTAAAGATGGATTCATGCAAATTTCAGCTGACTCCAAAGCAATGAAACACATAGAGGAAAAATGGCCAAGAAAATTCAAAGATGAACCTCGTAGTATCAGGTTTGGTCTTGCAATTGATGGAGTGTGCCCATTCTCTTTCCTGAGCTCAAATTATAGTGTTTGGCTAGTCAGATTGATAGTATAAAATATTCCCCCATGGATGAGTGTTAGAAAGGAGCACCTTATGCTAACTCTCATTGTTCCAAGAAAACATCAAGTTAAAAACATGAATGTTTATCTTGCGCCTTTTATTGATGAGATGCAACTGCTATGGAAAGGCATAAGAATGTATGAAATATCACGTCCTCTATCAAATAGGTCCTTCATGTTGTATGGTGTGCTATGTTGGACTATTCATGATTTCCCAGGACTTGGTGTTTGTTCTGGTAAGATAAAATATTTACGTATTTACACTTATAATTTATTTTCATCCTAACTTTCATACTTAGTTTTATACTATTTTTTTGATGTTATTAACATTACTTGTTGAATTGCAGGGCTTCAAACAAAGGGGATATTTGCATGTCCAAGATGTGCAGAAAAATTTCAAGGGCGATATTCTAAAGATCTACATAAATTTATTTACGCAAATTATAGGGTTTTTCTACCACTAGATCATAGGTTTAGAAATCACGTGAAGAATCAATTTGATGGAAAAGTTGAAAATAGAGGCCCTCCCATGATTATGGGTCCAGGTGATTGGCTTAAGAAGTATGAAGATACTAAATTGAAAGCTTGGGAGGATTTTTTGATTAGGGTTATTCAATTGAAGAACCAGAACAAGTTGTAATTAATATGCCGGAAGGAGTGAAAAGGAAATCCATATTTTATGAGCTCCCTTACTGGAAGGATCTATTAATATCTCACCTATTAGATCCTATGCACATCTTCAAAAAAGTCCCAGATTCTATATTTTGACATATATTAGGAAAAGAGAAGGACACCTTGTCTTCGAGGAGAGATATTGCTCTTTTGCGTACCAAAATTGATAGAAAACATTTGTGGCCAAACAAGGAAAATGAAACATATGTAGAAGCTCCATGGATTTTGAAAAAAAAAAGAGCTAGACCATCTAAAAAATTTCATCCGTTCAATAAGGACACCTACTGGTTATGGGTCATCATTGGCTAAAGCTTTTACAGTTGATGGACATATCACAGGATTTAAAATACACGATTTTCATAATTTTATGAAGGTATTGTATATCATCATTTAACATTTACTGGTAACATTGATTAAGTACTAAATATATTTTGATATTTTGTTGTGTGAGAAAAAATTACTAATGACCTTTTTCATAAATGTGTTTGATACCATATCATACCATTGGAAATTAGGGGGGTTTCATGTCTTATAGTTGACTTAAGGAATGCCATAAGTCGATTGTTAGCATTTAAAAGGTATATGGTTATATGAAATGTTCATTTGTGGGAGACATAGAGATATTATATTGAATTTTAATTTTTGACTAAAGGTTCATACTAATTTACTATTCTTATATTAGGTGGGTGACCTCCAAGGAGATCCATGAATGTGAAGTGCCAAAATGGAAGAAGGAAATTGCATAAATTGTATGTGTATTTGAGAAGGACCTCCCTACAAGTTTCATGGACCTACAAGTCCATTTACTTATACACCTAGTTGATGACATTGAATTGGTGGGTGTCGTATCAATGAGGTGGATGTTTTTCTTTGAGAGGTATATGAAAACTCTAAAAAGATATGTCCGAAAAAAGGCACATCCAGAGGGTTAAATGGCTAAAGGGTATGTATTGAATGAAGTATTTTTCTTCTTGTGTGAATTCCTTGGTAAGGATTTTGAAGATTGGCCATGCTTCTGGGATGAAGAATGAGCATCAAATATTATTGATGGAGAAAAACCACAATCTAATGGCGTTCAAGTAGAAATTAGTAAGTAAATTCATGATCAGTGTGGTTTTTTTTTCTTGCAATCATTAATTTACTCTATAATTTATTTTTCAAATTAACAACATGAAATTTGGAGTTTAAAATAAACATGTTGACATGTAATAGGTGTATACAAAAGTGCTATACTCGACAAGTTCATTCTATACCACATGGAATTTATGAATAAATGGATTGATTTGTATGATAAAAAGAGAGAAGTGTTAGAAGCAAGGAGACAGTTTAAGATATTGAACCCAAGGAATACTCCACTTCCCACTGATCTACTTGGGGAATGGGGAAAAGATTGCACACTAGAATGGGTTAATGAACAAATTCAAAATCAAATAGAAGATGTAGGTATAGATTGAAACGTAGCAGAAGATGAAATCGACATGTCTAGAGGATGTGAAAGAAAGGTACAATTGGCATTTTACAAAATGTTGTTTCCTTATAGTTTTGACACTATTAACTATTTTAATATTCGTCACTATATTTGTTTTCACTGAAATAAATGGTATTTCACAGATGAGGAAATATCTAGCAATGTGGGCATATGGTCGACATTATCCTGTAGAAAGTGTAGATGTAAAGAGACGATCCTTCAGTTGTGGCATCATGTTTGACTTCAAGCAATCCAGTTGATCAAGCTCAAAAGATAAGAATATAATTGAAGGGAATCTACAATATGTTGGGAAAATATAAGAAATTATTGAGTTGGATTACCACTCTTTTAAATGTTGTATTTTTTAATTGTAGATGGTATGAAGCATTTGAGAGGACACAAAGACATGATACCTATAGTGGATTGTTTTCTATAGATTCCTCATGCTTCCTACCGGAGGATAAGGAGCCTTATGTTCTACCAATTCATTGTGAGTAGGTATTTCTTTAACTCAAACAAGAAGCGATAGTGATCATTAATCTATTAATTCATAGTTTATTGTGAATATATACATGTGTTTATTAATTAATAAAATTGTTATAACATACGTCTAATATATGTATGTCGTTCATGTGCAGGTATTTTTCTATGAAGATATTTTGGACCCAAAATGGATATTTGTCATACATCATGATCCAAGATTAAGGCATGTATTTGACGATGCATTAGTGGATACTGAGCAAAACAATGATGGCCAACAAAATGAGAGATGGATTAGAGAACATCAAAGAAATTGACATCCATGATTATGTTGAAGATGGTTATGTTCAGGCACAAGAAGACAACAATCCAGAGTTAGATGATGTTATGGAAGACAACAATATGGATGGTATAGAAAATGATGATCCAAATACATCTGGTAACAATATAGATGGTCTACAGTCAAATTTCAATGATGATGAAGATGATGCAGGTCAAGATGAGGATGATGATAATATTAAATACTTGAAAGAACATATGAACATTGACAATGATACAATGGATGACATTGTAGCAAAAAATAATGTTAATGACCAAGACTTCTAAATTTTTAGAATTATTTGCAATCCATGTTTAAAAAATGATGATTCTTATGGCCTAAACTTTGAAATGCTTCAGTAATATTATTTGTGTTGATACAAATTACCTATTGCAATATCCTTAAATTATTCAATCTTTGGTACAAATTGTTGGCAGAAAAAAATAGGATTACTTGGATGATTTTTCCATTCATTTTGTATCAACATATGTTTGTGAAGACACAAAATAAAATATCAATGTGCGTAACTCACAATTATTTAAAAAATAACTTTGTTAACTTTATTATTCTCAATAGGGAGAGATGGAGGGAGAAGTGAGATAGAGAGAAGGAGAGAAGAGGAGGGAGGGACATAGATATATGAGGGTTGAGGATCCAATGTATAGGGTAGAGGGTTGAAAATTGAGGGTATAGGGTTGAGGACCTATAGGGTTGATGGTTTAGGGTATTGGGTTGAGGGTAGAGGGTAGAGGGATTAGGGTTGAGGGTACATATGGTAGAAGGTTTAACGGTTTAGGGTTTAAGGGTTTAGGGTTGAGGGTAGAGGGTTTAAAGTATAGGTTTGAGGGTATATGGTTAAAGGATTAGGGTTGAGGGTCCAATGTATAGGGTAGAGGGTATAGGGGTTGAGGGTTTAGGGTTTAAGGGTTGAGGGTTGAGGGATTGAGGGTTGAGGGTTGAAATTGAGGGTTGATGGTTTAATGTATATGGTAGAATGTAGAGGGTTTAGGGGTTGAGGGTTTAGGGTTTAAGGGTTGAGGGTTGAGGGATTAAGGGTTGAGGGTTGAGAATTGGGGGTTGAGGGTTTAATGTATATGGTAGAATGTAGAGGGTTTAAAGGTTAAGGGTTAAGGGTTGAGGGTTTAAGGTTGAGGGTAGAGGATTGAGGGTATACTAGGGCTGAGGGATTAGAGTTGGGGGTCCAATGTATAGGGTAGAGGGTATAGGGGTTGAGGGATTAGGGTTCAAGGGTTGAGTGTTTAAGGGTTGAGGGATTAAGGGTTGAGGGTTGAGGGATTAGGGTAGAGAGTTTACTTGGGTTTAAGGGTTGAGGGTTGAGGGTAGAGGGTGTTAGGTTGACGGTAGAGGGTAGAGGCTAGTTTAAGACTTCTAAATTTTCAAAATTATTTGCAATCCATGTTTAAAAAATGATGATTCTTATGGTCTAAACTTTGAAATGCTTCAGTAATATTATTTGTGTCGATACAAATTACCTATTGCAATATCCTTAAATTATTCAATCTTTGGTACAAATTGTTGGCAGAAAAAATTAGGATTACTTGGATGCTTCTTCCATTCATTTTGTATCAACATATTTTCGTGAAGACACAAAAGTTAATAAAATATTAATGCATGTAACTCACAATTATTTAAATAAGCAACTTTGTTAACTTTATTATTCTCAATAGGGAGAGATGGAGGGAGAAGTGAGATAGAGAGAAGGAGACAAGAGGAGGGAGGGACATAGATATACGAGGGTTGAGGATCCAATGTATAGGGTAGAGGGTTGCAAAATGAGGGTATAGGGTTGAGGACCTATAGGGTTGATGGTTTAGTGTATTGGGTTGAGGGTATAGGGTTGAGGGTACATATGGTAGAAGGTTTAAGGGTTTAGGGTTGAGGGTAGAGGGTTTATAGTATAGGTTTGAGGGTATATAGTGAAAGGCTTAGGGTTGAGGGTTCAATGTATAGGGGTTGAGGGTTTAGGGTTTAAGGGTTGAGGGTTGAGGGATTAAGGGTTGAGGGTTGAGAATTGAGGATTGAGGGTTTAATGTATAGGGTAGAGGGTTTAAGGGTTGAGGGTTGATGGTTTAAGGTTGAGGGTAGAGGGTTGATCGATTAGGGTTGAGGGTACATATGGTAGAAGGTTTAAGGGTTTAGGGTTGAGGGTTAAGGGTTGAGGGTAGAGGGTTTAGAGTATAGGTTTGAGGGTATATGGTTAAAGGATTAGGGTTGAGGGTCCAATGTATAGGGTAGAGGGTATAGTGGTTGAGGGTTTAGGGTTTAGGGTTTAAGGGTTGAGGGTTGAGGGATTAAGAGTTGAGGGTTGAGAATTGAGGGTTGAGGGTTTAATGTATAGGGTAGAATGTAGAGGGTTTAAGGGTTGAGGGTTGAGGGTTGAAGGTTTAGGGTAGAGGATTGAGGGTATACTAGGGTTGAGGGTACATATGGTAGAAGGTTTAAGGGTTTAGGGTTGAGGGTTAAGGGTTGAGGGTAGAGGGTTTAGAGTATAGGTTTGAGGGTATATGGTTAAAGGATTAGGATTGAGGGTCCAATGTATAGGGTAGAGGGTATAGGGGTTGAGGGTTTAGGGTTTAAGGGTTGAGGGTTGAGGGATTAAGGGTTGAGGGCTTAATGTATAGGGTAGAATGTAGAGGGTTTAAGGGTTGAGGGTTGAGGGTTTAAGGTTGAGGGTAGAGGATTGAGGGTATACAAGGGTTGAGGGATTAGGGTTGAGGGTCCAATGTATAGGTAGAGGGTATAGGGGTTGAGAGATTAGGGTTTAAGGGTTGAGGGTTGAGGGTTGAGGGTTGAGGGTTGAGGATTTAAGGGTTGATGGATTAAGGGTTGAGGGTTGAGGGATTAGGGTAGAGAGTTTACTTGGGTTTAAGGGTTGAGGGTAGAGGGTAGAGGCTGGTTTAAGACTTCTAAATTTTTAGAATTATTTGCAATCCATGTTTAAAAAATAATGATTCTTATGGCCTAAACTTTGAAATGCTTTAGTAATATTATTTGCGTCGATAAAAATTACCTATTGCAATATCCTTAAATTGTTCAATCTTTGGTACGAATTGTTGGCAGAAAAACTTAGGATTACTTGGATGCTTCTTCCATTCATTTTGTATCAACATATTTTTGTGAAGACACAAAAGTTAATAAAATATTAATGCACGTAACTCACAATTATTTAAATAAGAAACTTTGTTAACTTTATTATTATCATTAGGGAGAGATGGAGGGAGAAGTGAGATAGAGAGGAGACAAGAGGAGGGAGGGACATAGATATATGAGGGTTGAGGATCCAATGTATAGAGTAGATGGTTGAAAATTGAGGTTATAGGGTTGAGGACCTATAGGGTTGATGGTTTAGGGTATTAGGTTGAGGGTATAGGGTCGAGGGATTAGAGTTGAGGGTACATATGATAGAAGGTTTAAGGGTTTAGGGTTGAGGGTTAAGGGTTGAGGGTAGAGGATTTAGAGTATAGGTTTTAGGGTATATGGTTAAAGGATTAGGGTTGAGGTTCCAATGTATAGGGTAGAGGGTATAGGGGTTGAGGGTTGAGGGTTTAAGGGTTGAGGGTTGAGGGTAGAGTGTTGAGGGATTAGGGTTGAGGGTACATATGGTAGAAGGTTTAGGGTTTAGGGTTTAGGTTAGGGTTGAGGGTTGAGGGTTTAGGGTTTGAGGTTTGAGGGTATATGATTAAAGGATTAGGGTTGAGGGTCCAATGTATAGGGTAGAGGGTATAGTGGTTTAAGGTTTAGGGTTTAAGGGTTGAGGGTTGAGGGATTAAGGGTTGAGGGTTGAGAATTAAGGGTTGAGGGTTTAATGTATAGGTAGAATGTAGAGGGTTTAAGGGTTGAGGGTTGAGGGTTTAAGGTTGAGGGTAGAGGATTGAGGGTATACTAGGGTTGAAGGATTAGGGTTGAGGTCAATGTATAGGGTAGGGGTTGAGGTCCAATGTATAGGGTTGAGGGATTAGGGTTTGGGGTTGAGGGTTGAGGGGTAGAGGGTAGAGGGTAGAGGGTAGAGGGTAGAGGGTTTAAGGGTTGAGGGATTAGGGTTGAGGGTTGAGGGATTAGGGTAGAGAGTTTACTTGGGTTTAAGGGTTTAGAGTTGAGGGTAGAGGGTATTGGGTTGAGGTAGAGGGTAGAGGCCGGTTCAAGACTTCTAAATTTTCATAGTTATTTGCAATCCATGTTTAAAAAATGATGATTCTTATGGCCTAAACTTTGAAATGCTTTAGTAATATTATTTGTGTCGATACAAATTACCTATTGCAATATCCTTAAATTGTTCAATCTTTGGTGTGAATTGCTGGTAGAAAAATTAGGATTACTTGGATGCTTCTTCTATTCATTTTGTATCAACATATGTTCGTGAAGACACAAAAGTTAATAAAATATTAATGCACGTAACTCACAATTATTTAAATAAGCAACTTTGTTAACTTTATTATTCTCAATAGGGAGAGATGGAGGGAGAAGTGAGATAGAGAGGAGATAAGATGAGGGAGGGACATAGATATATGAAAGTTGAGGATTAAATATATAGGGTAGAGGGTTGAAAATTGAGGGTATAGGGTTGAGGACCTATAGGGTTGATTGTTTAGGGTATTGGGTTGAGGGTATAGGGTTGAGGGATTAGGGTTGAGGGTACATATGGTAGAAGGTTTAAGGGTTTAGGGTTGAGGGTTAAGGGTTGAGGGTAGAGGATTTAGAATATAGGTTTGAGGGTATATGGTTAAAGGATTAGGGTTGAGAGTCCAATGTATAGGGTAGAGGGTTGAGGGTTGAGGGTATAGGGGTTGAGGGTTTAGGGATTAGGGTTTAGGGTTTAGGGTTTAAGGGTTGAGGGATTAAGGGTTGAGGGTTGAGAATTGAGGGTTGAGGGTTTAATGTATAGGGTAGAGGGTTTAAGGGTTGAGGGTTGAGGGTTTAAGGTTGAGGGTAGAGGGTTGTGGGTATAGGGTTGAGGGTACACATGGTAGAAGGTTTAAGGGTTTAGGGTTGAGGGTTAAGGGTTGAGGGTAGAGGGTTTAGAGTATAGGTTTGAGGGTATATGGTTAAAGGATTAGGGTTGAGGGTCCAATGTATAGGGTAGAGGGTATAGGGGTTGAGGGTTTAGAGTATAGGTTTGAGGGTATATGGTTAAAGGCTTAGGGTTGAGGGTCCAATGTGTAGGGTAGAGGGTATAGGGGTTGAGGGTTTAGGGTTTAAGGGTTGAGGGATTAAGGGTTGAGGGTTTATAATTGAGGGTTGAGGTTTTAAGGTTGAGGGTAGAGGATTAAGGGTATACTAGGGTTGAGGGATTAGGGTTGAGGGTCCAATGTATAAGGTAGAGGGTATAGGGGTTGAGGGATTAGGGTTTAAGGGTTGAGGGTAGAGGGTAGAGGGTAGAGGGTAGAGGGTAGAGGGTAGAGGGTTTAAGGGTTGAGGGATCAAGGGTTGAGGGTTGAGGGATTAGAGTAGAGAGTTTACTTGGGTTTAAGGGTTGAGGGTTGAGGGTTGAGGTTTAGGGTTGAGTGTTTAAGGGTTTAAGGGTTGATTTTTTAGGGTTGAGGGATTAGGGCCATAGAGAGGGATGGATGGATGGAGAGAGAGATGGAGGGAGAAGTGAGATATAGAAAAGGAGAGAAGAGGAGGGAGGGCCAAAGATATATGAGGGTTGAGGATCCAATGTATAGGGTAGAGGGTTGAGAATTGAGGGTATAGAGTTGAGGACCTATGGGGTTGATGGTTTAGGGTATTGGGTTGAGGGTATAGGGTTGAGGGATTAGGGTTGAGGGTAGAGGGTAGAAGGTTTAAGGGTTTAGGGTATAGGGTTTAGGTTTGATGGTTAAGGGTTGAGGGTAGAGTGTGCGTTTAGGGTATAGGTTTGAGGGTATATGGTTGAAGGATTAGGGTTGAGGGTCCAATGTATAGGGTAGGGGTATATGGGTTTAGGGTTGAAGATTGTACTTGTGTTGTTGCACTTACATTTCACTTGCAAAAAATACTTTCACAATAATATTAAGAAAAATCAATGTTGGAAAGTAGTAAAGAAAGAAAAAGATCAAAGAGACACTCTTTTGTTAGTAAAATCAAAAACTTCATTGCAACTAAGAGGGATTTTTGAAACTTACCTCCAAGATAACCTTCTCATCTATGATATAGAATGGGAACATATAAAGGAAGGTGTGCAACCATATAATCAATTAAATAACTAAAATATTTTTTAAAAATGATATTAATGAATGTGTCTACCTCGTAATACAGTTTGAAGCCATTTTGACTAGGTGTACATGATAATTTGGAAAAGAGAGCATATGTGTCCACTCTTTAATGAATATCTCTATTGGAATCGAAGATGGTGAAGCCCTTGCCAAAATTTATATAATTTGATAAAGAGAAATATATATATATAGATAGAACAATATTCATAAAAAAGGTAGGGTGGTAGAAAGACACACCCACTTTAATATTTTTTATAATTGAATCAAATTAGAAATGACAATTATTATGAAATCAAACATAAAATCACATCCTTTTTTTTACAAAAATGAAATCATAGAGGATTAATTTCTCCAAAAACTATAAGGTTCCATTAATGACTTCTACCAAGATTTTCTCAAGAAAATTAAAATATCTTTATTAACCATTTAGAGCACATACACTATCCTTAAAAAATAGAATAATATGCTATGTTTTATAATTTTTCTATTGGATAATGATTGAATGAATAAGCTATATCATTATATAGTATGTTTCTCTCAAAGAGACACATTTTGATTTAGTAAGAAAAATTATATGTTATCTACTTGTAATTTTTTTAATGTTTAATGTTTGAATGAATAGGATATATGGTCATATGAAATTAATCACTCTCTTACACTTATGAAGAAATAATAGTTTAGGATGCTTTTATTATATACTCACACACATGTCTAACAAGTGATAAAATAGAAGTAAACATCATAGTACATGTTATAACTACAACACATTTTTTATGGATAACATAGGCCTCGGATATTATTTATTTAATATGTTCTAATCCCTAAGGTATGCACATAGGACCAAGCAATCATGAATTCAACCAAAAAATTATCTAAGAAATAATTTTAAATAAAATTTATAAAAAAATCATAAAAAAGAATATTAATCAAATCGTGTTATCTCATTTGTTATGCATTACTCTTTTTTTTATTTGTAATAAGCAACAGAGTTGTATGCATTATATTGAGTGCAAAAAATTACATCCTTTTAGCCCAACTAGTAACTTGGGAAAATTCGAATGGCACTGAGTGCCCACGACCACCCTTACAAAAATCCAAAATTAACAAGATCCGCCACAGGCTGTGGATTCAATAACGAGCCAAACAAGTCTATTTTGATTCAAAATATTAGACAAAACACCCAACAACCACCCCACTCGATACCATCCTTCATTCTTCTTCGTCGTAGAATCTGGTGAATTCCACCAAGTCTGCAAACGCATTACACCATTCCAGGCCTTCCGTTTCATTCAATCCCAGTTGTTTGGATAGGAAGTTGTAGCCGACCATTGTTCATCTCTTGTGGCGCTCTAGACCTTCAGATATCACGTCCATGATGAAGGGATGCCACTCCACCTCTACACCTTGTAGAAATATTTTGTCAATGTCATCCGATAATGGAATTCCAACTCCCAGCTGTGCCACCGCCACCACATCCACATCATTGAGCATAATTGCTACCTTGAAGACCATCCTGAGCAGGATTAAGCACCTTAGTTTCAGTAGGTTTAGATCTAGCAATGACGCCAGAAAATGAGAGGCAATGTCTAAATTTTCCCTTGTCCGGTTATTGGAGAAGCAAAACTTCTTCCCAATCACCATCCACATGGCTTCCAGACATAGGATATCTTTGTTCAAATAGATCTTCTTGAGCCTTTGATCCATTATGAAGCTTGAGAAAGCGGATTTCTTTTTTGAGCAGCGTAACTTAATCAGAGTGTCCATTTTTGAGGCTATATGCTCGGTTCTTGACACTTCATCACTTGATATAGTCGCTTGGCTTGGATAAGTCCATTAATTATTTCTTCCTCCTAATTAATTTCATGCGGCTCCCTAAAGGTGGCATTTAATTTTCTTTTGGAGGATAGTCAGTCTGATGCCACCCTCCTCTGTCTGATGCCACCAACTCTTGTTAATAAACTCCGTAGCTTTCATTTTGGAGGGGATTTAATATTTGAATCCCTGGACACAGATATGTCTCATGCGGTTGATCTTATGTCAAATCTCCTCTCCTTGGGAATTCTGATGAGATGACAAGGCCTACATCATCCTCCTCCTGAGGGATGCCCAATTTGCTCCACCTCCTTTCCCAAGCGAACAAAACAGTCCACATGTCCATCATTCGTAAACCTCACAAGCTTTTGGAGAATTCTTTTCTAAGTCGTACGAGGTGTGCGATATACAACCAAGATTTACCTTCAACATGTGCAATTAATGTTAGTTTTAAAAGTAGAGCCATGACTAGGTTAACGAGATTATAACCCACGAGATGGATGCCACAATCAACTGAAAAATAATAACTTAGGAAAAATTAAATGGGGCGATATAACACCAAGCGACCGAAAAACCTATACAAGCGGGCCGATAAAGATATGTTGCTAATGAGTTAAGTCATGACTTAAGTGACTAGTAACTGAATGAGAAAGTCAACGAGGAATACAAAGATAACAAGGTTTGATTCATTAGAGTAAGAAACAAATATCGCCAGAACACATCTTGTTGTCTCCCCGATAGCCCGAGCAAAGCATATCTTTGACACCAAAGTATATCAGGGAAAGATGACATGTTGTCTCACCGATGGACCGATACATCAACATGATGAAGATAGTTATTAATAAAGTACACAGTGGTATCGGTGAGACACAAACCTATCGGGTTGACAAAAAGCACGGTTTCCCTGATACAATGATGAATTGACAGAAGAAAAGGGTTTTGGGAGGAATTGTTGCTATCGACGGAATATAAACAAAGTTGCCTCGATGAGCTGATAACACAAAGAATGTCATAAGTGATTAATTACAAGTCTATGGTATGATATTGCAGGGACTAAGGGGTATCGAGGAGACATCATCTGATATCTCGCCGATGCCTTGAAGGAAAAACAATGACATACATTCGCTTCGATGGATTGCCAAAAGAAAGAGCAAGAAAGCACTAGACATAGCAAGCATACAACTCACAAATATAGGTAACTATGCCAATCAACAGTAACAAAAATGGTTAGAGCAGCCAACAATACATATAATCCAAAATACAATGCATGAAGGACAAGATTACATATTGAACTTGAAAAACATTTGCAACAGTTTGGCACAAACAAACTCCCCTTCATGGTGTTTGCAGCTGTTTGATATGTAAGAGTTTTATATATATTAATTTATAAAAGAAAAGCTTACAACCATCTACTAAGCAAGAGAAACCATCACTTCAACGACACCCTAAAACAACCAAACTCCATACAATCTTCATAAATATTTCCATCATGGTGGTAAAATTTTCAAAATTTACAAAACCACTGTCAAAACCAAAAAACCCTAAATCGAACCAACCACATGCATACTTATCAACTACTATAAATTTCAAAAAACTAAAAAACCTAACAAATTACGGAACCCATTAAGCTTTGCAAAGGACTCGAAGTCCTCGATCCAATCAAAAGCACCGACCACCATTAAACCAAACTTTTTTCTTTAGGTACTCCATTGCAACAACAACATTCATTCGATGGTGCATGAGAGCCATCCCGCTTAGGTCCAAGAGAAATGGATAAAACTTCACAGCCTTGACGTCGGTCTCCCATAAGAGCTTCAAATCATCTGGACGCGAGATCCCTTTGCCTAAAATTGCTAACTTCAAAACCTCCTCCACACCACCTACCAAACCCTTCCTGAACAACCTCACAAAAAAATATGTCACCTTCGGATTAGGGACACGACTATCAAGTAGAGAGGCCAAAAACCTCAAGGAGATATGCGCATTATCCCTCCCATACTCCTTGCGCTTGAGATGACCAGTGCCCAAAATCATTTTAACTGCCGCGACTATGAGAGGGTTGATGTTGAGTAGTATCCACTTCAATCTCTGGTCCTTTATCTCTCAGAATGCCACCTGCCTCGATGACGCCTTCAAAGAGATTGGAGTGTCCGCTCCAAACCACGCCACACCCTTCACCGAGACTTCAATGATAAACTTCAAGGGCCCGACCATTGCCACCCACAGATGACACCAGAATTTGAGCTATGCCCACCAACCAACCCACCACCGTTAACACATTGACAATCACCAAGAATGCATTAAAAAGCCCACACTCGCCTAAAAATGCTTACATCACACAAATGAAGCAAGCTATCCTTGCAACATAAATTTTGTCCTGCAAATCCTTCATAGTGAACGAAGCCTTCATTAAAGAATGCGCTTGAACTGACATCCTTCATAGCAAGAACTTGGCTTGAAAGACCTCTCCACCCTATCACTCTTCAAAGCCTCCAACTTCCACCTCAACTTTTAGCACCCCTACATGGATGCCACACACCCCGACCCGTTAGAAGCCCTCCACCAGCTTGGAGGGCCGCCCTCGCAACCGCCCACATATTATTATATTATATTTATTATTTATTATTACTATTTATTATTTAGATTATTTATTTATTATTTGTCATTATTTTATGTATTTATTATTATATTATTATATCTAAACCTAAATATCCTCATTATTAAGGTCTTGGCCGTAATTTTCATTTTATTTTATAACTATTATATTGTTATATATTATTATATTTATTCTTTAACAAAACTATCTTATATTATTATATTATTAGTTATACTAATTTATACTTAACTACGTAAGGTAAAGGATGCTATAATTTTAAAACCTAAATGTCCTCATTATTAGGATCTTGACTATAATTTTCATTTTATTTTATAACTATTATATTGTAATATATTATTATATTTATTCTTTAACAAAACTATCAAATACATATATTTTTATTATATAAAATATACATTATATATTAATTATGCTAATTTATACTTAACTACATAGAATAAAGGATACTAAAATTTTAAAACCTAATATATATGTATTTGATAATTTTGTTAAAAAATATATAATTATATTAAAATATATATATAAAATATACATTATATATTAATTATACTAATTTAGACTTAACTACATAGAGTTAAGGACTAAATGTCCTCATGATTAGGATCTTGGCCGTAATTTTCATTTAAATAAATATACTCTAAAACCCTCGTCGAAACTTTATTTTAGGCTGCAGCTTGCCAAATACAACATTATATCAGCCAAGCCAAATACGACATTATATGTAGGGAAACCGATAGCAGCGGGGAAAGCAACAGTGAAAGGTCAAGGGAAACTGATAGCGATAGGGAAAGCAACACAAAACCGACAGAAAAATGGCAAAAAATGATGGACTGTTGAGATTCGTTTTACTGTCAACCAGGGTCTCCTGTTGCTCAAATAAGGAAATGCCTTCGATGTAAAAATTATCACATCATTCCATAGAGTACAAACACTAATATGCTTCGACATCATCTACTAACTCAAAATTAATAATTATACTTAATTTACATATTTTCTCAATGATGATAGAGTACAACAAATTAACTAAATAAAAAGTATTTATTTATGTGGAGACTAAATAGAGTTGTTATTGTAGACACGTAAAATGTACTGATTGATCCTATACACCTGATCCTGATCACTAACACCAGTTCGTCCTGAATCATCCTCTTTACTAATCATTTAATTAAATAATCTTCATTTAATTAAATTCGTCATATTTCATCTTTTAATTAAATAAATCAATTTTATTTGATTAAACCATCATCTTCTCTTAATTAAATAAATCATTCTATTTAATTAATCCTATAATCCCTCTTTTAATTAAATAATTCATTTTATTTAATTAATCTCTAAACTCGTCTCATTTAAATTAAATAAATTTATCTTTATTTGATTTAAATCTAACACCTTCCCCTTTTAATTAAATAAATCAAACTTTATGCAATTAAGTCTAAAATCATTATTCCTCTCATTTTGATTTATTTAATCCTGAAATCTAAATCAAATTGTCAAATCAACTAAATTCTATCTAAATTAATCAAATCCTAATTAATCCTAATCTTAATCCATCAAATCCTCTAGCTTTTTCCACTTGCTCATGAAAATCATTTTAATTGATTTATTAAATATCTATTTACATTAAAAAAAGCATCAAAGGAGGAAATATTCTTCAAATTCAAAAAATCCCTCCAAAAGGGCTTTTACGTCCAACAAGGCATTAAAATCCTCTTACATGTCCTTTGCCTTGAGCCAAGTGGCATTAACTTCATTTTCTTCTCCCTCCAACATTTCACTTCCTCAAATTTGAATTTACACCTGGTGCAGGAGCACCTACACCACAACATCAATTTTTGATCATTTGAATGAATAATAGGTTAATGCTAGTATTTTTGAGTCTATTTTGTCTAAATAAGGTCTAAAAGACCAATCATAATGTAAATGGAGGAATTTTGAGTCCTTTAAGGATGAAATGTTAATCTTGCACTTGAAGAGTCCTTGTAGCCTTTGAAGGAAAACTATTTGAAATGTAAATGGGAGTGCAAGACAAGAGTTTAGAATTCATATTAAGGGTAAAATAAAGGTTTCTACTTGGTTCTAGGTGTCTTAAACAACAAACTTGCATAATGGTGTTCATTTAGCAAATAATTGTCTTTTAAGCCAAATGGGGGTTAAGGTGGTTGTAGGCGTTGGGGAAGATTGTCATGAATTGAGAATGTATAAAGGCCTTTGAAAGGCATGAGGAAGGGATGATGGATTGATGGTGGTGAGCATTCATTGAATAAAACAACAATTTTCTGTTAATTCACTAATTTTCTTCTATTATCACTGTATTTTTGTGTTTTCCTCCATTGTACAGGCCGTACAAGTAGATTGATGCTCTAAATCCTTGTGATTCTTGTAGGATATGGAAATAGCATGCTTATGAATCTATTCTGAAGTCTTAATCACAAACTTGTAGAGTTCTTTGTGAGTTTTTTGTGATATGCCTGTGTAGAGCAGTAAGGGCATCGTTTGAAGTTTCATTATGTTTTAAGCCACCCCCATTTACTGTTTCGACCTGTTACTCAATGGGGAGGCATGGAGTTAGATTGGAATATGTTTCTTTATGTTTTGGAGTAGAAATAAAGTGGGTTGCAGACTGTAGGATGTCACCACAGTGTGAAATGAAGTATTGTTCATGAAAGAATGGATGAGACAAAAATGAGTTTTAATAATTTATTGATGGAATTGTCTAGGAAACAGTGTGAAATGCCTGTGCAGACCCTAAACAAGTAATTTGATGCTTTGGTTGGGCTTGGAAGGCCTTAGAAGGCTGAAACCTTGGAAACCCTAGGTATTTGTAAGGAAATTGAGGGTTTTAAATAACAGTGGCTTAAAGGATGTGAAATTGTCAAAGACCTATGAAATTGGATGTTTTGAGACATGTTTGATGACTATCCAAGAGTTTTTGGGGTTAGGAGAAGTTTAAAGAGCACTTTGTTTGTAAAATAGGGCTAATCTTGTAGCCTTTTTGCAACGCAGTTTGATGGTTCTCCAAGATGTTGCAAAGAAACCTTGTATGTTTGGTTTGGAAATTGTATGGAGGGTTTGAGTGGATGCTAGAATGATGTTGAGATGGTCCTTTAGTGGCCTTATCTAAAAGATAAGCCAAATTGTTGAGTTTTTGAGTCTTTAACCTTGTTGAAGTTAATTGATCCAATGTGGCTGATTGTGATTTCAAAGGATGATGTTTTACTGAGGTCTGATTAGTTTGAATCCTCTCCACCTTGGCTCTGCATCAACACCTAATTTCATTTAATTTCACAATGACCAAAATGTGCTCCACCTTTTTCCACTCACATGTTGACAAGTGGCTTTATGCTATTGGTTGGTGTTTGATCCACATTCATCCATTTTGCCTATTCCTCCGTCATTCTCTTCTATAAATAGAAGGCTCTCATATTGATTTTGGATCCACAATCCATGCAAGATTATTATCCACAAGCTCATCCACAAGTTTATTCATTTGAATCCATAACTTGTTCAAAGTTATCATCTCCATGTTTTGAATCATGTCATCCATTTTCATCTATTTTCATGATTTCATAGCTAGGTTATGGAGAAATTTCATCAAGGAGCATCAAATCTTCATCATTGATCATCAAGCTTGCAAAGAATTGGGAAAGGGCCATTTTGCACATCAAAATGGCACCAATTCCCCCATGGGATTGAGAGTTTGTTTATTTTGAGCAAGATTAGATAGTTTTTATTCATGTTCTTCATTTATTTCTTGTTCTTGATATCTCAAATGAATTTCATGGGGAATGTTCTTTCTAACTTGTATATGGGACTAATAATGTGTTTGATCTTTGTGTTTGTGCAAGTCTAGGATCACCATTCACATATTGGCACTAGAGGGAGGGCAAATTGGAAAAAATTAACACGTTTTTCTTCAAAATTCTTTTTTTTTTTTGAAATTTTTGTGTCTACAAGAAAGTGCGTTGCTGACAGAGGAACTGCGCCGCTATCAGTCTAGCGTCACTATATAGCGATGCTGAAAAACTCTAAACTACGACACTGGGTTCTTCCTGCCAGTATATTTGAATTCCAAATTGCGACGCTTTGCCATTTTCTAGTCACTGGTTAGGTCAAACTCCAAAGTGTGTCGCTGGTTGAAATAATGACACATATACAGTCATTGGTTTCTCCACAGTCCGACGTTGTTAGTCCCAACGTCGCCATACAATGATGCTGACTCTGTCAAACTGTGATGCATATGTGGATTGCGCTTGCTGGGGTGGGGTAAAAGTCAGATTTTCAATCATTTTTAATATATGCTTTTTAGATTTGGTTGCCTTTGACTTCTACCTAGTTTTTGACTCTGTTTTCTATAGTTTTAAACTAGTTTTTGCAGGTTGGAGTGATCAAAAGTGAAGGGAGGAAACAAAGACAAAGATTTCTCTATGACATCTTCAATCTATTGTATCAAGTGTTTTTGAACACTTTTGGAGCCATTCTAGTCCCACTTTAAGAATTTGTCACCTTCAAGATTTTAGGACTCAATAATTTTCGTTTGGGCTTAAAAAGAACAAAACAAAGGGATTAAAAAGAACCTTAGCAACTTACTACATTTTGTTGTGGGATGAAAATAAGTTAGGACATTAGTCATTTAGTTTTGAAAAGCTAATCAAGAGAGTGTTTGTGGAAAAAGGAATTCATTAAGCAAAGCTAAGAAATAATTGAACCCCAAACATGTGCTCTTCCAAATGATTTCCCAAAAGATCAAAATCCAAAAACCAAAGTCCAAAAGTCTTAGTCAAAAAGCTTGCAAGAAATGTTTGTTTATGCTTTACGAATTTAGAGAAAGATTGACCTTCAAATTTTACAAACGTGCATCAAAGAACAATCCAAATTTGTACTCATTTTACTATTGTCAAAATCCAAGTCTCTTTCAAAGGTTTGAGCATCTTACATAGGAAGTATTGCATGTTTTTCAACACTAAGGTCTTGTAAACAAGAGTATTTTTAGGTTCAACTTAGGATCAAATCAAAACTTTAATCCATCCAGGTCAAACATCAATCAAAATCATCTCACCAACAACTCTTGGAAATCTTGAAAAAATTATTCATGCTAGGCTTTTGGAAAATCCTCTAGATCAAATCCAAATCATCTTGTTGGATTAGATGTGTGTAGATGAATCCTTCTTCACATATTTAGTCAAATTAACAATCCTCGTGAACAAGTATATCCCTTGATAACATCCAACATCTTTGGGTCTATAAGTTCATTATGCAAAATACAAAATCAAATAAAACCAAAGTCATCTTGTTTGGCTAGGTGTGTGTAGATGAATCCTTCTTTACACACTTAGTCAAATTATCATCTTGTGTATAAGTCCACTCTAGGAAAACATCCAACCTCTTAGAGTTTATGAGTTCACTATCCAAACCAAATCAAATCAATCCAAAGTCAAGATCAAATCAAACCAAACCAAATCCAAAGTCAAAACAAATCCAAAGTCCCAAAGTCTAGCATCTCCTTCAAGATTTCCTAAGAAGTTCAATCATTCACATCATCCATCTTTCATTTATCTCATCATCACACTTTGATCCTTAATCATCCTATATTTTCTCTTTTGATCCCTAAATTTAGATCAATCCAAAGAGTTAGAGGTTCATCCCTTACATTCTTGAAAATTGATCCCTATTTTATGGTTCAAACTAGATCACAACACAAGAAGAACATGGAAACCCACAAAGAAACATCAACTTCGAGCGTCTTGAGTCAAACTGCTCTTGAAATGAATCCCATTGGATCAAACAATCCGCTACCTAATCTTCCTCTATCATCACAAAATCCTCAAGAGGAAGGTCAAGTGGAAGACGTCACCAATAATTTCTTAGGGATGATACAAGATGAAATCATTGAGATGGTCCAAAATCCCAAAAATCACATAATCGTCAATACCATGATGAGACTCAATCCCTCCCAATACATGCTTGAATTGGAAAAAGAAGGGGCTAAACTCCCTTTCAACTATGATCTAAGCACCATTGTGGATAAACCTCTTGATATTATGCCACTGGTCTCATTCACACCTTCATTCCAAAGCATCACTCAATCCATCCCCCAAATCACATCATTCATAGCTCTAACTCAACCAATTGTCAACAAGGGGAGCTCATTCCTTCATGCACTACAAACACACCCCCTTGTGAACAACCAAGATTTGGATGCGAACACCATCTTGGATCAATCTATCCCATTGAATCCATTACACCCATACATTTCACTCACCTTTCATGATCCCACCAATCCATCCTCTTTTCATGCAACACCGACATATCCTCTCAACACACAAACCTCTCTCCCCATGATCTCACAAGGAGAAGGTGGATTATTTGGACCAGGGGGGATCTTCGATCCCTCATCATCATTATCATTTTCCCAAGGGGATACATCACCCATTTTTCCACCACTTCTACCTTTTCCATTAACATCCACACCACTTCTTGGTTTAGGGAAACCCCCTTTACCATCAATCAATAGAAAAAATATGAACAACCCCCTAATCATAAGTCAAAACATCATACCGAATCCTCCAATCTTGCCATCGATATTGCAACAACAGATAGCAACCATCCAAGCAACTCAAGCAATCACTGCACCATCCATAAACGTGGTCTCTCAAGGACCAAGCATATTGATCACACCATCCACTACACAAATCCCAATCATCAATACGACAACACCTCTCATCACAACAACAAACACCATTTTGAATCCGCCACCGCCACCTCCAAAACCCAACATGACAAAATCATTTAGCATCACATTGAAAGTAGCTCAACAAGCCTACCAAAAGGCACTTCAACAATTTCAAAATCAACAAGCCACATAGGCTGCTCAACAAGCGCAAGCATATCAAGCACAACAAGTTGCCCAAGATCAAGCTTTGTTGCAACAACAACAAGCCACACAAGCTTCCCAAGCAGCTCAAGCAGCTCAAGCTACTCAAGTTGCACAAGTTGCACAGGCTACCCAAGCTGCACAGGTAGCCCAACAAGCATAGGCTTAAGCTCAAGCCCAATATCAAGCTCAACAAGTACAAGCACAAACTCAATACCAGACACAACTACAAGTAACTCAACAACAAGCATATAAGCAAGCCTTGCAATAGTACCAAGCACAACAAGAAGCAACCCAATTACTATCCCAACAACAAGCATTGTTGGCACAACAACAACAAGAGCAACAACAAGCGTTGTTGGTGAAACAACAAATGCATGCATATCAACAAGCCTTGATCGCACAACAGAGCTTGCAATAAACTCCCACCAACATAACCAACACTCCACCCATCACTCAAACACCTCAACCACTTCAAAACACATTCACTCCACCTCCTGATTTGCAAGACGACGTGACAACACAAATGAAATTGCTCTCACAGCAAGTGCTCGATCTCCAATAAGGGAAAACAACAAAGACACCAAGCAACTTGTTCCCCTATCCAGTTGACAAGAGCCTTGCAACGGTACCATTCCCAAAGGGGTTTGAAATCCCTAAATTTGACAAATATCATGGGATGGGAAACCCTGAAGATCACATCAGGGAATTCCAAGTACATTGCATGGAGGTCACATATGACGATACATATCTGATGCGGCTATTCCCTCAAAGTTTGGCTAGTCCTGCCATGGAGTAGTTCTCTTGCCTTCCTCCTAGCATTAAAAAGTTCCAAGAGATTATAGACACATTCATAAAAAACTACACATTCAACATTGGCATGGACATTAGTCTAGAGGAACTATTTGCGCTCAAACAAGGTAAGGGGGAAACATTTGCTTCCTTCCTACAACAATGGTGATCCAAGGCCAACAAGAGTAAGTGGGCCATGCCAGAGGAACAACAAATTTGCACCATCATTTCCAATCTTGAGAAAATGTTGTCATTCCATCTAAAAATGTAGTGCATCACCACCTACGACCAGTTGATCCCCAAGGCACTCAACATCGAAAGAGCCTTTATTGCACAAGGGGGGACACCCACATATCCAGAACATCAAGACAACCGCCCTTCCACCAATTATAATGAAAAATCTCGCACATGGGCGAGAAACAAAAATGCCACTAATGAAGGTGTGGTTGATGCCAAGGTCATAATCAGTGCTCCAAAACAAAACACCCAAACATATTAGCAACCGCAAAACAACAAACAAGCCAACACGGTATCACAACAACCACCAAACAATCAAGTCAACAATCTGAATAATCAAGGGGGACTGCCTGCACAAAACAAATATCCCCCCAAGCGGAAGTACATAGCCCTTGGTGAATCAATTGAATCCATCATGAAGAAACTGGTACAGGAAAATCTCATCAAAATTTCCACGTATGAGAATTATCAAGAGCCCCAAGTGAAACCACCATGGTACAATGAGAATCACCTTTGCGATTTTCATAAAATCAAGGGGCACACAATGACTAGTTGTATGAGGCTGAAAAATTTGATCCAAGACCTCATTGATGACAAGATCATAAATGTTGAACAATTGGTTGGAAATTAGGACCTAAAGATATACACAAATCCGATGCCCGATCATAACAAAGGGAATAACCATGGAAAACAAAAATATGCCAATGTGAACCATGTGTACGATCATGTGGTCGTATCCCTAGATGAATGGGTCACTGTTGTTAACATCAATGGAGCCAAAGCTGATTGTGGAGTAACCACATGCGGCGACAAAGTTACCATTGCTAGGTCATCACAACCACCTAGGGAATCCACCTCCAATTTGAAATCTGTTCCTAATGGATACAATGTCTTAGACCAGTTGAAAAGAACCCCCGCTTAGAACTCCATCATGGAGTTACTGATGATATCATCCACACATAGAAAGCTCCTTGAGGAAGCATTGGCTTCGTCCACCATCTCTGCAGGTCTTGATATTGACTAGTTCCAAGCTATGGTTGGACACCTCACCACTCTGCATCTCCTAACATTTTCTGATCAAGAATTCCCCACCCAACCATCTCACAATTGCACACTCCACCTTGAGGTCATGGTTCATAAAAACAAATGCAAAAGGGTCTTGGTGGATGGGGGTGCAGGTCTAAATATTTGTTCGCTCAAACTAATAAAGAATATGGGATTCTCTGAGGATGCCATTGAAAAGGGTAAAGGCATAACAATCAGAGCATATGATGATCAGGAAAGTGTGTCTCAGTGCACTATTTAGCTCCCTATTCAAGTAGGGCCAGCCATCATGGAAACCACATGTCAGGTCCTTGACCTTGATTTTCCTTATAACATTCTCCTGGGGCATCCATGGATCCATGGGATGCAAGCAGTTGCATCTACCTTCCACTAGTGTGTCAAATTCCCCTATCAAAATTAAAAGGTCACGGTGTACAGTGATCCCGAGCCCTTTTCTTACTACAAGAACCTGGAAGCAAAATACTATAAAATCCCCCAAGTCCCAAAAAATGATGAAGGCCCCTCAACCCCATATGTAGACCCAACTACTCTAGCCTCCACTTCTGAGACAAAGACACCCGACATTTCTGATATCTCTGAAATCAAAGTCATTGTCCAAGACAATGGGTGTGGGGATTACAAAATGAAGAAAAGTGCTTTCGTGATAGGAGAGTTACCTCAATCTCCTAGGTCTCAAGGACAACCCCAACCAGTTGAAACATCATCCCAAACCTTCAGAGTAGACCCTTTTGGATTCAAATGTTGGGGAGACCTAAGCTGAGAAGTGGTAGATGTAAAAGACATATCAAGCTTGCTATACCAAGATGAAAGGCCCGTGCCTGATCTTCCCTTGGATGATAGCAGCAAAGGATTACAAATGATGCTTGGTATGGGCTATAACAGAAACAAGAAACTTGGATAGAATGATAATGGCCTCCTAGTACCACTCATTCTTGAGAAGCGCATGAGAAACCTTGGCCTCAGATGTACCCCTCTGAAGGTAACCATACTTGGCAGAGGTTCCCCCAGTTAAAATAGTCAAAACTCCCTCTCATCTATCAACATCCACTCTTTGATTACCTATATCCACAGGTCAAGTCATAGATAACTTTACCTTCGACATAACTGATGTGTGTAGTAGTAGTGATGAGGAAGATCCTGTAACCGATTTACCTATTTTATTCGAGGATTCCTCTCTTCTCATGATTAGTACACTGTCTTTTGAGTCAAACAACCAAACCCATGAGATAAACTTAGTCTATCCCCAACTCATTGATTACGACCAACGAGGACCACCAATTCTAGACACATTTTAAAATGATGAGGTGCTTTTAGAATTCATGGGATTATAGGATACTATACCATGTGGAGATCACAAGGCTAGGTTTGACATCATATTGAACACACATGCCTATTATGGGGAAACAATTGAATCCTTCAGTCACAAAAGTGAAAATTTGAGAATAATCTCTAAGTCTTTGAGTGAAAACCACACTGTAGCACTCTCTGACTCCAAAATAGTAAAAATAAAGGACGTATCCGATGGTGAAAACCTTTCTGAGGTACCAGAGGATGAAGGATTCAATATTCCTCTTAGTGCTATTCGTCAAGAGAAGTCAATGGTCGTAGCGGAAATGTGCAATCCGGTCAACTTGGGAACATAAGAGACGCCACACATAGCATTCTATGTGGAATCCCTCTTGATAGAAGAACATGAGATCTTCGCTGCTTTCCTAAGGGAAATGAAAGTAAACTTTGCATGGACCTATGCCGACATGCCTGGGCTTGATCCGGAAGTTATGGTCCACCATCTAGTTGTGTATCCTGAAGCAAAGCCAGTGAGACAAAAACTAAGAAAGATGCATCCCCAAATAGCATTGTTGGTCAAAATGGAATTATAGAAGCTCCTAGATGTAGGGTTCATATGGCCAATTGATTATCCGGAGTGGGTCTCAAATCTTGTACTTATTTCAAAACCCATTGGAGGCATCTGCATTTGCACAAATTTCAGAGATTTGAAAAAGGAATGTCCCAATGATGACTTTCCTCTCCAAAACATTGACATGATTGTGGATATGACAGCGGGACATGAAATGCTATCGCTAATGGATGGATTCTCAGGATACAATCAAATCATGTTAGCTAAAGAAGACCAACACAAGACCGCTTTCACTTGTCCGTGGGGAACATACTGTTGGAATATGATGCCATTTGGCCTGAAGAATGTGGGCGCAACCTATCAAAGGGCCATGCCACTAATATTTCATGATATGATTCACAAGACTGTGGAGGATTACGTGGATGACATATTGGCCAAGTCAAAGAAACTTCAAGATCACATAGTGGCGTTGAGCTCCATCTTTGATAGGTTAGAAAAGTACAAGGTCCAACTAAATCCAAAAGTGTCTTTGGGGTGCAATCAGGCAAGCTCCTAGGGTACATTGTATCCATGAGAGGAATCGAGGTAGACCCCGCCAAGGTAAAGGAAATTCTTGAAATGGAGGCACCAAAAACATTGAAGCAACTAAGAGGCCTACAAGGAAGACTCCAGTCCATCTGCCGATTCATAGAACAACTACCAGACAAGGAAATCCCATATTCTCATCTACTCCACAAGGGGGTAGCATACAAATGAGATGAGAAATGTGACCAAGCTTTCAACAATATCAAGTACTTTCTTACACCACTGGTTCTCATGCCACCTATTCCATGCAAACCCTTGATTCTATATATATCAACAACAACAACAGCTCTTGGCACTCTCTTGGCACAACATGACAAAAATGGGAAAGAGAGAGCTATCTATTACATCAATAGGACTATGGTGGGACACGAGGTGAACTACACACCCATTGAGAAAGCTTTCCTGATAGTCATGTTTGTAGCCCATAAATTCAGACATTACATGCTAGTACACTAGATCAAACTTATTATGAAGATAGGCCCTCTCAAGTACTATTGTTGAAAGCAACACTAACCGGGCAAACAACTAAGTGGGTTATGATCCTGATAGAATATGATATTGAGTATGTGGAATACAAGGCTATTAAAGGAGAAGCAATAATAGATCAACTGGTAGAGGCACCCATATATGCAGAAAATCCACTGGTATCAGAGTTCCCTGACGAATCAATCTTCAACCTAAGTGTAGCGGATCACTGAAAAATGTACTTTGATGGATCCTACACACAACATGGGTCTGGAGTGGGAATCTTCTTCATCACTCCACAAGGGGATTGCATACCTAAATCATACAAGTTGTCATTCCCCTGCACAAATAACATTGTAGAATATGAGGCTCTTGTCATAGGGCTAAGGATTGTGGTACAGTGGAAGATCATGGCACTTAAAGTCTATGGAGACTCACAGCTTATCATCAACAGGGTAAATGACGAGTACCAAACCAAGGACGACAAGTTGATGCCATACAAGAAACTAGTGGAAATCCTTAAAGAGTCCTTCATTGATATCACATTTGAACAAATACCAAGAGAAAATAATAGAGCAACAGACACTATGGCAACTATTGGATCACTACTGGATGTCCCACGCAACGTCCCAAAACAAGAATTCCTTGTAGAGCAACTTCTCGTACCAGCATTTGAGGTACCAAAGTATGAATTTGTGTACGAAATTGTTGGTCCCAGTGATCCCTAGTATCATGATATATACACTTACTTGAGAATAGGAGTCCTCCCCGCAGATATAACCCCGAACCTCAAAAGAACATTTGTAAAAAAGTCATCCCATTTTGTCATCCTAGGAGATACCCTATACTGTAAAAGCATTGAAGGAACCCTGTTACATTGCCTAAATGCTGAGGAAGCTTTGACCGAGGTACATAACGACATTTGTGGTTCACATTCGAGTGGTATGATCGTGGCTAAGAAACTTCTGAGGACTGGGTACTATTGGCCTACAATGGAAAGGGAGGCTCATAATTATGTCAAAAAGTGTTTGCAGTGTCAGCAACATGGGGGATCTCATCCATGTACCAACTCAAGAGCTTAACCCAATTGCCACACCTTGGCCCTTTTCACAATGGGGGCTCGATCTCATTGGAAAAATTACCCCCACCTCATCCAATGGACATTAATTCATCATCACCGCCACTGAGTACTTCACCAAGTGGGTGGAAGCCATCCCCATGACCTATATGACAGGAAAGTAGATATCCAAGTTCATCCTGAATTACCTAATTTGCTGTGATGGTGTCCCTCAAGCCATTATGTCAGATAATGAGACACCTTTCAAAAATTAGGATGTTTGTGACCTATGCCAAAAATTCAAAATTCAACATTGCTTTTCCACTTCGTACTATCCCTAAGGAAACAACCAAGCTGAGGCTACAAACAAGACCATCTTAAAAATCCTCAAGAAAACAATCAATGACACTAGTTGTGACTGGCACCTCCAGCTAAATCCCACCTTATGGGCCTATTGAACAAGCATCCGTACACCAACAGGTGCCACCCCATTCTCCTTGGTCTATGGGTTAGAGGCCATACTCCCTATTGAGATCGAGCTCTCGTCCCTGAGAATATCATTGCAAAATATCATCACAGATGAGGAATATTGGGTGTCAATATTAAATGAACTATAACTACTAGATGAGCGGCGCATGGATGCCTTAAAACATTTATAAGTCTACCAAAACTGACTCAAACAGAGCTACAACAAGTAGATCAGGAGTCAAGTCTTCCAAGTCAGAGAGCTTGTGCTGAAGGAGAATCAGAAAAACATTCCAAATCCATAAAGCAAGGGAAAATTTGAACCCAATTGGTTGAGACCCTTCATCATCACAACAAGCTACAAGTCAGGGGCATATTAGTTATCAACACCAGAAGGTGAGCCTCTGCAGGAGCCCATGAATAGATCCCATCTCAAAAAAATTTATGCCTAATCTTTCAAGGTATAAAACCAAAAAATACAAAAAAAATAAAAAATAAAAAAATAAAATAAAAATCAGAAAAGCGATCAAAAACAGTAAAGAGAAAAATTGTTCTCTAGTGAAAACCACTTTAATGGCACTTTGGGCAAGTACCTTGGTAAAAACCTGGAAAATAGGCGCCTTATGTAAATAAGCACTTTCCATCCACCAGGATCTCCACGACTTGTTCTACATCATCCATTCATCACACTTCCATCGCATTCTGTTGCATCCCTCCTATTACACCCCGATTGTATAGTTACTACTGCATAGGAAGTACATTGTAAGGTTTGAATCTTTTTGATGAATAAAACAAATTGTTCTTGTGATCAAATGAGTGTGTCCTGATGATTGTCTCATTTGTCTGATACTTCTATTTGATGTAATTCTTGAATGAATGTAGCATATAAGTTATGGAATAATGTTATTCTAACTTTTTATGATGTTTTATATATACTACCTTGTTTTGAGCATACGACTCCCGTTGTCGTGTCATGATGTGTAGGAAACAGGTTCATACCTCCAGGCAGAGGAGAGATATCACTCGGGGAGGAACTTGGTCGGGTAAACAGTAACGAGTACCAATTGGACATACACACACATATTATAGACTGAGTAAGCTAAGTCAATTGTTGAGTTAAGGGTAAGTCATCCATAGGTTTGTTTATTAACATTAGGAGTTGTATCTCTTTTGAATGCATAAATAAGTGATGCTTTCCTGTGTAACTATATGTGGGATAATGTTACAGGTTAGGAGGTGGGCATGTGTATATGTATATATATATATATATATATACAATATGTACAAGTGTCCATAAGTATATTCATGTCGATACAAACGTATTAGAGCAAATGGATATGCCATATGTTTGCATCGATATAAATACACTTATGAATACGTATACATAGAGGAAGTATACAAGTAAATATACATGTATACATACCCACAACCAACCTGTTATATATTTGTGAATATGAATAAATATATGTTGATATCACCTCAGAATCTATGTATACACACATATATACATATACATAGGCACGTATAATGAAAGTATGCTAACTGGCTCATGGTATACATGCATTGTAATTTAAAATGTATATGTATATACATGTATATATGTAAAGGTAAATTTATTTATATATTTAATATTATATCAAATATGTATATAATATAGTCTTTGCAAAATATATATATGAGTATGAGATTATTTAAATTATTAAATTTAAATAATTATACATAGATATATATTATGTAAATTAAAACTATACTATGTATATATTTTAATAAAATAAAATAAATATATAGATATATTGAAAATCAAATAAAACTTGTAAATATTTTAGTGAATAAATATGGAACCCAAAAGTAATTGAGTTAAAGGATTTTTAATCTTTTATCAATGGTGAAATATTTTGAAACTCAACATAAGGAAATCAAGCCTTTTGGTTTGAAATATTTAAATCAAAAGTGAAGTTGAAATAATTATTGATGAACATTTGAAAAAGAGAAAAATATGTTTTGAGAAGTTCATACCCGTGAAAATGAAATGGCGTATGAAATAAAAATGCGCATGTGAAAGCGCGCGACCATGAGCACGACAT
This sequence comes from Sequoia sempervirens, assembly GCA_007258455.2. Lineage (NCBI taxonomy): Eukaryota > Viridiplantae > Streptophyta > Pinopsida > Cupressales > Cupressaceae > Sequoia > Sequoia sempervirens. The sequence continues at coordinate 38,153,165 of VDFB02137365.1, forward strand.
AGACCTGGTCTGGAGGAGAGGCGTTTGTTGCTGTTCTTCAAACCATAAATAATGGCGACATGGGAGTATAGCAGGCTCGACCTCTTCCTTGGAACGAATTTTTCAAACTGATTGCATCAAAATAGCTTAAAAATCTGAAATGGCTGAAGGTGTCAAGCTCAGGAATTCGCCATGTGAAGTCATGGCTTGAAGGGATAATGATATACTTGAGAATTTCGCCACAAATCACTCAGAGCCTTCTCAAATATCAGTGTTGGCAACTCAGACGCCTTAGGATGAGGAGTTTGTTGAGTTTCTTAAAACTATGTAAACGCTGCTTGCTTGTTCTTCAATACACAAATTTAGATATTGCAAGTTCAATTTTGTTCTGCTATGAGAGTGCATTATTTACTAAGAGCAAATTTTATCCTATTGTGAGTAAATTCTGCTCTGCTGTGAAATTAATCATCAATTCTGGAAAGTGATATTTACTTGACAGAAAAGTCACTTCTGTCATTTATCATCTCTGTGAGTAGTAAGTTGAGATAATCTCCAGTTGTGCTAAGAGTCTAATTTCAGAGGAGGCTGGAAATCCTTTGACTGGAAGTTGAAGGTGTAGCAATTTCATACTTACTCAACATCTTTGGAAAGCTATTATCAGGCATGTTTGCTCTTTTATTTTTCCATGTTTTTGCTGCTCTAGTAATTAGAAGAAATTTTGTTTATACTCTCTATTTGAAAATGAATAGGGAATAAAGATTGTTTATATGATATTCTTTGATTTGAATATCTGAAGAATGATTTTAATTGCAAAGGGATAATTTAAAAATAGAAAGGCAATTACATGCTTTATACTATTAGCTTTGCATTCATTAGTAGATGAATTTACTGATGCATTGAAGAATTAATGGCATTATTTGTATTGACTCCATATAAGGAGTGTATGCTTGTGTTTAGCTATTTAATACTAGGAAATGAATTAAGGGAATTTAATAAGTTACATAGTACAACTAGTTATAAATTAACTTAGTCAAGTTAATAAAGCTCCTAGGATGAGAGTATCCAGTATAAGGGAGATAGTTGTAAGTACTTGTTAGAATGATTCCCTTTCTAGTAGTTAGCTTGATGTAGGAAGTCTAGGGTACGGACTACCCTGATAGACCAACCTACGCATAGAGTAAGAAAGCCTCAAGTCAAATTGACCTTGGCTAGTGCATGTGATAGATGACCTACATTCTTGATTGAATGTAAACACTTTGGCCAAAGTAGTGTTAGGAACAACTTACACTTAGTTGTGGTACTACACTGTCAGTTCACCGTGGTCCCGAAATACATACTAGTTCAAGAGTTGTCGTATGCACAGAACCTAGATATGTAGGAACACAACACTATGCCCAATTGGTAGTCGTTAAAGGATACCCCACCAATCTCTTCTTCGAAGGGAGGGTCATTCATTGTAAGATGATCGTGCGGGGGACCGCATTATAAGTCCATGGTTGGCAGAAAAACGCCCGAGTGATGTTTCTCCTCCTCAACAATTGACCGATGATCCAAGATTTGACAGGACGGACTCCTGGACCTTCTTTCCTCTATTGGTGCCAAATCCTTTGGGCTATGTATGTATTTTATTCTTCTTTACTTTGTAATTTCTTTTGAAATGAAATAGTTAAAGTTGCAAATAGATATATCATGATTATGTATTTGAAAGGAATTTTTTTTATCATTATGGCATTATTCTTATTTATTGTGAATGAATCTAAAAGTTTTAAATTTGACGTACAAGTTTGGTCGTCACACCTCCATCACCCATCTGCGTCCGTATCATAGCTTGGTCCTGTGTTCATGTCATGATCCCTCCTAGTACTACTTGGCCCATTCTTAAGGTCAGTTTGTCCTACCTATATCAGAGTAGTCTATTGCATCACGTTGGGGGCACGTTCTCATCAGATCAGATTTGTGTATATTCTTGAAGTATTTCCAAAAGTAGAAAATCCAAAAACATCAGAAAATCCAAAAACATCCAAAAAATAAAAAATCCAAAAAAATTCATAAAGTCAGAAAATCCAAAAACATTCAAAACATATCAAAATCCCAAAACAGGTCAAAAGTCAGAAAAGTAAAAAACAGAGTCGTCTTGTCAAAATACGGGTCTCTGAGCTCTGAACGTAGGAAAGGTTGATCTTTGATCTTTCCCCGAGACACTTAGGTCATTCCTTTAGGAGTCTTTCATAATAAACTAGCAATTCATTTATGCATATCTCATCAATAATCGAGTCTGTGTTAGTCGAACTACGTGGTCTCTACGTGTATAACGTAGGCAAGGATAATATTTGATTATCCCCCGAGGCCCCTAGGATAGGTCTTTAGGTTAGTCTCTTGGTCAAAATATTGGAAAACCTCAAAAACATCAAAAAATTCAAAAATCAAAACATTTGCAAAACATTTGAAAATACCAAAAACAACCTCAAAAACATTTCAAAAAACTTCAAAAACTCAAACGTCAAGGTCTTTAGGTTAGGTTAGTCTAGCAGGTTAAAAGTGAAAACTCAAATGTCAAGGTCTCGAGTCTAGGTCAATAAGTAAACAAGTTGGTCAACTCTTGGTATTAATAGCCTATCATCCAATCAAACTCATCATCATTTGATAACATCATGTCCTCAGATGAATCCTTCCTGCAATGGACATCAACATCAGGCATCACCATAGTTTAGTCTTGGCTAGCGATATGAAGAATATTAGCTTGTTTGTTTACTTGATATTTTTCTTGTTGATTTATCTTATTGCGCTCATTTCGATGACCTCTCAATGATTTCCAAACAAGAGGATTTAGAGAGAAAGGAATGGGGCAACAATCATTATCTTTTTATCTGATGTGCTTGTTGGATGTTCTTGTAATATAACCTTGGTCATGCGTGATTTGTTTGGATGTAGGGAGGGTGTTTTAGGTGTCTTGTTGACCACATAGGAAGGCTTTCCTTTCTATGTTTGGTCTGAGATGTTTGGAATATCTGAGCTGCATTTTAGATAAGGTTCTATATGCTAGGTGTGAACAGGGATACTCCTATCTGATTGACGAGTTAAAGTCCATCACATTAGGTACAACGCCATCCTGGTTCTTTATACCTTGATGCATCATGCCTAAGTGTGTTATCAAACATAAGGTAAATATCCATTTTAAAATCCCAATTCTTGATAAGCAAAGCATCATCATTATCATCTCATCTCTAATAAAGTCTCGTAGATCATGGACTTGTTGGATCCTCTTGTCTTCATCTTATTTCTTATGTTTTCTCTCCACGCTAACATGGTACCATAACAATTAATCAAAAACATCACTTATGCATCCATCCTGCATCCACAAACTGTTAGCATGCTACATAATGCATAACATATCATATAGGAAATGTTAATCATCTTACATGCATTACATTTCATCATCATAATATAGATTGGTTATTCTAAGCATCTCATAAACCATACACTTGCATCCATTGCATAAACATAAAAGTACCATCACATAAGCATCATCATATTATCCATTTGCATCATCACATAAGCATCATCATATCATATCATGTCCATCATCATGTCATCCATATACGCATCATATGTGAAAAGGTACTAAAAAAGAAAAGGAATATTTCATAGCATTATCATCCATTAGGTGCATAATATAAATCTATTAGTCTAAGCATTTTAAGTCATTTGCATTCATATCATCCATACATTATCATCATAAAAAGTGCATAAAAAAGATACTGAAAAAGAAACGCATCCATCCATCCACGAGCATAATCATACAACGCATTGCATCACATAAAATAAAGTCACATCATGTCATCACATATAGAAAAGTAAATACATCCATCCATCATGCATAAATAAAATAGGACACATCGTATATCAAATCATATTATATATATATCATCAATAATGTAACTGTCATGGTACAAATCAGGATCAAATGTGTGTATCAATCAATAAGAACAAACGCCCATGGGGCTATAAAAAATGGAGCCCGTGGATCACAAAAAGAATAGTGTCGCTGATCAAAATGTGTGAGCTAGCCCTGATGGCTGCTCCCCTCACCCAACAGATCCTACCTTTGTCCTATCTGCTATGAGAAATTAGGCGCCCGAGCTACTCGAGACACTGCCTGATGATAATGTACTCGATAGTACTCGACCTCTCTAATGGCATCTCGGTACATTCGTGCCAGGACTGTCCGACCCTGTGTTCTCTAAGGCTGCTGGCGTCGACTGATTTCCTGTGCTAGTTGTAGCTTAGTGGCCTGTCTCTGCTGTCTGGCTTGATCCTGCTCTACTCTCGCCTGATCTCTCTCAACTGTCTATGTGGCAACCTATGCTTGGAGCTTTTGAATGAGTGCATCCCTCTAGTATGGTTGAGGTGGTGGCAATGGTGGTGGCTGCTGCTGATGGTCTCTCAAAGGTTGTTGTGGGTCCCTTAGGGCATCTCTTTGCTGGTCCCCATCTCTCTGTCTGTGCACCTGATCCTTTTGGCCTCGCTGGTCGGGAGGTGGTCCACCTCCTCCTCTGCCCTCGTCTCCGTTCCCATCTCTGACTCCTCGGACTCCTCACCCCTACCCCTGCCCTGTTGTCTAGTCTCGGGGTCTCCGCCATGGTAAAGCTGCTCCTGACACTATCAATCTAATGGGAGGATGAAACCAATCACGATATGCCCGTGTGGTCCCTAGGTCCACCTGTCCCTGATCGTATGCCCAAGGCCTCACTACCAGCTATCTAAATGAACCCACCACATCCTCTACTGGGATCGTCCGATCGCATGTAGTCTCCCTCGTAGTACGAGCAAATATGTCCACGTACTGGTTATCGGGCCTATCCTGTGCATCTCTGAACTGCCTAGCCACCTGATCTGGCAGATAATGCTCAATCACAGTGTGCTCCTTACCTTGCATAAGTCTATCCTGCCTAGCAAAGAAGAGCTACTGAATGTCGTCATACAAGGCGGGCATCCCAAGACAAGGCCTCCATGTAAAGACGATCATCTCATCAATCACCCTCCTCTAGTGAGGGATGCCAGGTGCTCTTGTGTGTGTAAATGTCAGGCCACCCTTGTACCTCTAGACTGTTGGATCATCAGGCTCCACATCAATAACTGTAACCTGTGGGCGAAGCATGACAATGTGCTCCAAGGCCCAGATGTGAAGAAGTGTCACTCGGGCTCCGATCGCCCTATTGTCACAATAGGAAAATTCATCCAAATCATGATAGAGTGAGGTCAACATCATTGGTCCCCATGCAAAGCACTCTCCAAAAGAGAATCCACTCCCAAACTAAGCCCCATCCTGGATTGAAATTTTGGCCGCGTCGATTTGGTGCCACAAGGCCTGAGATAATAGCTACCACGATCAATCAGAATGGTATGGATTATAAGTCACTCAGTTAGACAATGGAATTTTCATATCTCAATCCAAATATGTAAGAGAACTACTGAAGAATTTTGGTATGGAAGACTCGAAGCTTGTTGGTACACCTATGGTAACCAGATGCAAGCTAACACAAAATGATGATTCTCCTAAGGAAAATCAAACAAGGTACAAGTCTATGATTGGTGGATTGCTCTAGATCAGACATCATGAATGTTGTGTGTATGGTTGCTAGATATCAAGATGATCCGAAAGAATCTCATGTGACTGCTGTAAAGAGAATCTTCAGGTATCTAAAAGGAACAGTTGATTTTGGGCTTTGGTATCCTAAAAATAATGATCTCACTTTGAGTGCCTATACTAATGCAGATTGGGCAGGAGATGTAGATGATAGGAAAAACACTAGTGGTGGTTCCTTCTTCCTAGGGAAGAAGCTGGTGTCTTGGTTGAGTAAAAATCAGAATTCCATTTCCCTATCTATTGTTGAAGCAGAGTATATTGCTATTGCAAATAATTGTACTAAAGTGTTGTGGATGAAACAGATGCTGAAAGATATCAGAGTAGTGTATGATGAGCCTATTACCATATACTGTGACAACTCAAGTGCAATAAACATATCAAAGAATCTGGTGCTACATTCTAAGACCAAGAATATTTCAATCAAGTTTCACTTCTTGAGGGAGAAAGTGAGTGAGAAAGAAGTGAGACTGGATTATGTTCCTACCAAAGAGCAGATTGCAGAAATTTTCACCAAGCCATTGCCAAAGGATACTTTTTGAGTATCTTAGAGGGATGCTAGGGGTGATTACCCCTCCTCATATGAACTAGAGATGCATTGTATTGCATCAATCCATGCAATTCATGATCATATTCTGATCCAGATTGATGTTTCCGTGGCTGCTACTCAGGGGGAGTAGTCAGCTGTGCAGATGTGTGGTTCAAAGCTTGTATGTGGAAAGATAATGCTTATCTTTGCCATTGATGTCAAAGGGGGAGAAGTGCAATGAGAAAAACAACATGAGTAGAAGAGTCAGAATCTAAGGAGGAGATTATGTTGATTGAGAGCTATGTTGATGGTGTTTTTCATATCATGTGTTGCCATCAATGCCAAAGGGGGAGATTGTTGGATGTTGTGGTTTTCATTGATGTCAACACTATTAGCATTGAGGTATTGAAGACTGTATATGTCAAGGATATTGAGAAAATTGTTAAAGAAAGAGCTACAGGTTTCCAGTGGATCAGTGAAGGTCATGAAGGTGTTTTTCCCAGTATGTTGAATGTCAATCGTTGTGGACTAAAGGGTTTATTGCTGAGTGTATCTAGTTTATCCACCGAAAGTTTCAGAGGTCCGCGTGAAGACTTGTTCGAGTTATGAAGATTTGTGTTATGTCAATTTTTTGTGGTTTCAATTAGTGTTCCTGATTGAAGTTGATAAGATTCTAGTAATCTCAATTGCTATGGATGTTTCTCTGTTGGTTGTTGATACTCGTGGATGTTTCTAGATCATGCTCTATCTTTGTTGCATGTCTGCGTTGATCGGTGTGTTCGTGGTCGGTGATTTATTTTCTCTCTTCTGTTCGGGTTTTTGTGTTCTTGGCGACATGGTGGCTGTAGTGTGTTGTGGATCCTTGGAGATTAAAATTTGAATGTTTGGCATGCTCGAGGATGTTGTTTTGGGTCACAACAAAATATTGGTTGACGATGTTTGATTCGCATTGAAAATTTATTTGTAAATTTGGGCTGACATTGCATGAATGTTTTATATTTTCATATTTTTCCTGGCGGATGGAGTTGTTGATGTAAATCCATGTTGTAGATATATAAGAACAATTGTTTGAGCGAAGTAAAGTGTGCATAAGTGTGAATGAATGCCAGAGAAAGAGCAGATGCACACCTATTGTTCTAATCATTCGATTGTAGAGCAGAGAGTGAAGAAGTTTGAGTGAAGTGTGAAGGAGTGTTTCTGTGCTTAACCAGAACTATAATTAGGCTTTTGTAGAAGCTATTTTCTCAGTTCATACCCTACAGATCTAATCCAAATTTCTGTAAGACAGTGTGTCATCTTTGGGTAGTGAGCCCTCTTGTATTTGATTAGTGAGCTCTAGGTAGTGTGCCTGAATGCATGTGAATTCCCATTATTCTTCTTATACTTTTAACAGGGTATAATATTGTGGACTGACATCCACTATGGTTTTTCCCCTAACAGGGTTTCCACATAAAAATCTTGGTGTTCTCTGTGTTTCTGATGTGCTAATTGTTTATGGTTTATTGTTTATTCATCAGATCTGAGAATAAGTTAAGTGTGAAAAGTTTGAATATTCCGTGACAACTGATTCACCCCCCCTCTCAGTTGTTTGTCCTTTTCCAACAATTGGTATCAGAGCAGGTCCCTTTGAAGAAATTTAAAATCTTGAGGTGATCTGAGATGGGCATCATACAAGAAGGATAGTCCTAGATTCGATGGAACAAACTACACTTTGTGGAAAGCTAGAATGGAGTGTCATTTGAAGTGTATTGGTGAACCCTTATGGAAGATTGTAAAGAACATATATGTATTCCTTAGAATGGTCCTTCCACTCCTGATGAGATTAAAGAGGCTAGAATTAACGTCAGGGCTATTGAAGCTTTGCTGAGTGCTTTGAAAGATTCATAAATGACAAATGTGATGGATCTAAAGACAACTCATGAGATCTGGAAGAAGCTGGAGACTTTGTATGAAGGAGATGCAGTTGTGAAGGTTGCTAGCTAAAAAGTTTGAAAGGAAAGTATGAAACTATGAAGATGGGTGAAGAAGAAAATATTTCCTCTTTTATGCAAAGAGTAAATGAACTTGTGATGGGTATTAGATGTGTCGGTGGTACCCTAGATGAACAAGAAATTTTAGCTAAAGTGCTCAGATCATTGCCTCCCTCCTACAAATCTAAGGCTCATGCTATTGAAGAGCTCAGATCAGTAACAACTATGACAAGAGAAATGTTGATTGGTAAACTTGCTGCCTTTGAGTTGAGTGAATTTGGTGATTCTACCCCTAAGACATAATTTTCATTCAAGGCCAGAAGAAACAAGCAAAGATATGATCCGAGAGAAAGTTGTAGAAAGACATTCAAGTATGAGTAAGAGATGAAACAACTTGAAGATGAAGAAAGAGAGGTAGAAGAGCTGGAAGCACTGATTGTGAAGAAAGAAGGTAGAGGACAAGGTAAGTATAAAGGAAAGTTTCCTATTAAATGTTTTTCCTACGATAAAATAGGTCATTTTTCCTCAAGGTGTCTTGAAAGAGTTCCTAGGTCTAAGAACTACAAACCTAGATTTCAAAAGAAATGCTATTTTGCTGAAGAAGGTGTAACTGATGAAGAATATGATAAATAAAATGGAAATGAAGATGAATGGGTTTCATTGCTATCAAGGAAAATGGTTCAGTGGCTACTGAGTCTGCTAAAGTTGAGAAAGCTCTTGTAGCCCGAATTGAAGAAAAGGATGAGTGGGTTATTGATAGCGGATGCTCACATCATATGACTGGTGAAAAAAGCAAATTTGTAAGTCTAGAGAAATATGACGGTGGGGTTGTAAGATTGGGAGATAACAATTCTAGTGTGATTCGTGGCAGAGGATCTATTTGTCTTGGTGGTAAACATAACACTGATGATGTTCTTTATGTTGAAGGCTTGAAGCATAATCTATTGAGTGTTGGAAAAATGGTGGATAAGGGTTATGATCTTCAATTCAAAAATGGAAAATGTAGGATACTTGGAAGTTTTGGAAATGTAATTGCATTAGGTACACAAACAAAAGGTAATATTTTTCACCTGAATGCTGCTAGTGAAAGTTGTTTAATTGCTCAAGTAGATGAAAGCTAGTTATGGCATAGGAGGCTGTGTCATGTGAATTTTGATAACATTGTCAAGGTAAGTTCCACTCAAGTAGTAAGAGATCTACCTAAGCTAGTGAAGCCTACTAACACAATATGCAAGGAATGTCAGATGGGAAAACAAACTAGAGTTTCTTTTCGGAGAAAACAACATCATTATAATGGAATATTGGAGTTGGTGCATACTGATTTGTGTGGTCCCTCCAGAGTCAGAAGTCTACAAGGAGAAAGGTACTTTATGCTGCTTATTGATGATTACTTTAGGATGATATGGGTTGCTTTCTGAAGAGAAAAATGTGAAGCATTAGAGAAGTTCAAAAGTTTCAAAGCTATGGTAGAGAATGAGACAGGTTTGGAGATAAAGCTCTAAGGTCAGACATAGGTGGTGAGTTCACCTCCTAGGAGTTCAATTCTTTCTGTGAAGAGCATGGAATCAGAAGACAATTATCTGCTCCCTGAACCCCTCAACAAAATGGAGTTGTAAAGAGGAAGAACATAACAATTCTGGATGTTGCTAGAAAAATGATGATAGAAGGAAATGTGCCTCATATCTATTGGAGAGAAGCTATAAACACTGCTGTGTACACTCTAAACCGGGCAAATGTCAATGGTGTTTTTGGTAAGACTCCTTTTGAGTTATGGTTTGGTTATAAGCCTACTATTAAATATTTCAAGATCTTTGGAAGAAAGTGTTATATTAAGATAGATGAGGACATAGGCAAGTTTGATGTAAGGAGCGATGAAGGAATCTTTCTAGGATACTCTACTAAAAGTAAGGCCTACCGATGCTTTAATAGAAGATTGAGAAAAATGGTTGAAAGTGCAAATGTCAGAGTTGATGGGGACTCTGCTAGATCATCCAAATACTGTGGATATGATTCAAATGACCAGCAAGATAGTATAGACCAAGGGAAGAATGCACAGACACAATCAAATTCAAATTGTTCTGGTAAATCAAGGAAGTGAAGAAGGAGAGACAAGTAGTATTGCAGAAGAAAGAACAAAAGAACCCGAAGTGCGAGAGAATCCTAAAGTTCTAAGGTATGTAAGGCTAAATCATTTTGAAAATCAAATAATAGGAGATAAGAATAAAGGTGTGTAGACTAGAAGAAGGATTGTAGAAGAGTATTGTTTGATTTCCAAGACTGATCCCAACAATGTCAATGAAGCTTGTAATGATGAATACTGGATGGAAGCTATGAAGGAAGAACTGTTGCAGATTGAAAAGAATGATACGTGGATTCTTGTTCCCAGACCTAAAGATAAAAATGTGATTGGTACTAAATGGGTCTTTCAAAATAAGCTGAATGAACAAGGTGAAGTGGTCCAGAATAAAGCAAGACTGGTATGTAAAGGGTATTCACAAATGGAAGGTATTGATTTTGAAGAAACTTTTTCCCCTGTTGCTAGAATTGAAGCTGTAAGATTATTTCTTGCTTATGCTGCATATAAGAACTACAAGGTCTATCAAATGGATGTGAAGTCAGCCTTTCTGAATGGTGAATTATAGGAAGAGGTATATGTTGAACATCCAGATGGATTTCAACTAACTGATAAGGAAGACATGGTTTGCAGATTGAAGAAAGCTCTGTATGGACTCAAGCAAGCCCCCATAGCTTGGTATGCTAGATTGGATAAATATTTACTGAAGCTTGGATTCAATAAAGGTGCTACTGACAACAACTTGTATTTTAAGTTGGATCATGATAAAGAGTTGATTATTGAAGTCTTTGTTGATGACATTATTTTTGGAGGAAATGATGATCTAGGTGTGAAGTTTGCTAATGAAATGAAGAGTGAATTTGAAATGAGTATGATTGGAGAGATGAAGTTCTTTTTGGGATTACAAGTCACTCAGTTAGACAATGGAATTTTCATATCTCAATCCAAATATGCGAGAGAACTATTGAAGAAGTTTGGTATGGAAGACTCGAAGCCTATTGGTACACCTATGGTAACCATATGCAAGCTAACACAAAATGATGATTCTCCTAAGGCAAATAAAAAAAGGTACAAGTCTATGATTGGTGGATTGCTCTACTTAACTCAAACTAGACTAGACATCATGAATGTTGTGTGTATGGTTGCTAGATATCAAGCTGATCCGAAAGAATCTCATGCGATTGATGTAAAGAGAATCTTTAGGTATCTGAAAGGAACAATTGATTTTGGGATTTGGTATCCTAAAAATGATGATCTCACGTTGAGTTCCTATACTGATGCAGATTGGGCAGGAGATGTAGATGATAGGAAAAGCACTAGTGGTGGTTCTTTCTTCCTAAGGAAGAAGCTGGTGTCTTGGTTGAGTAAAAATCAAAATTCCATTTCCTTATCTACTGCTGAAGCAGAGTATATTGCTGCTATAGATAATTGTACTCAAGTGCTGTGGATGAAATAGATGTTGAAAGATATAAAAGTAGTGTATGGTGAGCCTATTACCATATACTGTGACAACTCAAGTGCAATAAAAATATCAAAGAATCCGGAGCTACATTCTAAGACCAAACATATTTCAATCAAGTTTCACTTCTTGAGGGAGAAAGTGAGTGAGAAAGAAGTCAGATTGGATTATGTTCCTAACAAAGAGAATATTGCAGACATTTTCACCAAGTCATTGCCAAAGGATACTTTTTAGTATCTTAGAGGGATGCTAGGGGTGATTATCCCTCCTCATATGAACTAGAGATGCATTGTATTGCATCAATCCGTGCAATTCATGATCATATTTTGATCTAGATTGATGTTTTTGTGGTTGCTACTCAGGGGGAGTAGTTAGCTGTATAAATATGTGGTTCAGAGCTTGTATGTGGAAAGATAATGCTTATCTTTGCCGTTGATGTCAAAGGGGGAGAAGTGTAATGACAAAAATAACATGAGTAGAAGAGTTAGAATCTAAGGAGGAGATTTTGCTGATTAAGAGCTATGTTGATGGTGTTTTTCATATCATGTGTTGCCATCAATGCCAAAGGGGGATATTTTTGGATGTTGTGGTTGTTCTGCTAATATGTGGTTTTCATTGATGTCAAAACTATTAGCATTGAGGTATTGAAGACTATATATGTCAAGGATATTGAGAAAATTGTTAAAGAAAGAGCTGTAGGTTGCCAGTGGATCAGTGAAGGTCATGAAGGTGTTTTTCCTAGTACATTGAAGGTTAATTGTTATGGAATAAAGGGTTTATTGCTGAGTGTATCTAGTTTATCCACCGAAAGTTTGAGAGGTCCGCATGATGAGTTATGAAGATTTGTGTTATGACAATTTTTGTGTGGTTTCAGTTAGGGTTCTTGATTGAAGTTGATAAGATTCTAGTAATCTTAGTTGCTACGGATGTTTCTATGTTGGTTCTTGATGCTTGTGAATGTTTCTAGATCATGCTCTATCTTTGTTGCACTTCTGCATTGATTGGTGTGTTTGTGGTCGGTGATTTATTTTCTCTCTTGTGTTCGGATTTTTGTGTTCTTAGCCGACATGGTGGCTGTAGCATGTTGTGGATCCTTGGAGATTAAAATTTGAATGTTTGGCACGCTCGAGGATATTCTTTTGGGTCACAACATAATGTTGGCCGACGGTGTTTGATTCACAATGAAAATTTATTTGTAAATTTGGGCTGACATTGCATGAATGTTTTATATTTTCATATTTCTTCTGGCCGACAGAGTTTTTGATGTAAATCCATGTTGTAGATATATAAGAGTGATTGTTTGAGTGAAGTAAAGTGTGCATAAGTGCGAATGAATGCCAGAGAAAGAGAAGATTTGCGACTAGTGTTCTAATCATTTGATTGCAGAGCAGAGAGTGAAGAAGTTTGAGCAAAGTGTGAAGGAGTGTTTCTGTGCTTAATCAGAAATGTAATCAAGATTTTGTAGAAGCTATTTTCTCAGTTCGTACCCTGTGGATCTAATCTGAATTTCTGTAAGACAGTGTGTCTTCTTTGGGTAGTGAGCCCTCTTGTATTTGATCAGTGAGCTCTAGGCAGTGTGCCTGAATGCATGTGCATTCCCATTATTCTTCTTATACTTTTAACAGGGTATAATATTGTGGACTATCATCCACCGTGGTTTTTCCCCTAATAGGGTTTCCACATAAAAATATTGGTGTTCTATGTGTTTCTAATGTGTTGATTATTTATGGTTTATTATTTATTCATCAGATCTGAGATTAAGTTAAGTGTGAAAAGTTTGAATATTCTATGGCAATTGATTCACCCCCTCTCAGTTGTCTATCCTTGTTTTGCCAACACGGCTTTGCGTCCTCCTACAGCAGTAAAGTTATAGCGTCAAGTTTTGTAAAAAAATAGGATCCCATTTGAAGTTTCACGATCGAAACAACAAATGCGTCGTTGTTTGCAATTGCATCATTGTTTGAAGGCTCCAAACTGCACCACTAGAACCCTCTAAATTTCAAACTCCGCTGCGGGGTCATAGTTTGATCGCGTGCTTGTTTGACTCAAAACCCTAAATTGCTAACTAGACCGCCATGATGCTATTTGCACATGCGATGCACTTTGGAGTTTGTGCCCTAATTTCTAAACTACAACGCCGCGTCGTGGGACCCAATAGCGGTGCACTTTAAGGCCACACGATGCTGATTCTAAGCTTTTAGTGGTGCCAAACAACGCCGCTTGACTAAGTTTGACTTTTGACCCTAATAAATGCGTACGAAGATTGAAAAACCAAGGTGAGGTAGGGCCACATACCGGTGGTCTTGCGCTTGGGAGTCACTGGTACACTCGCACTCGCTCTAAAATGTGTTGTGGAAGCACTCGTTGTGCCATCTCAAACGAAAGTCATAGCTCAAAAGTAGGAAATCTCTAAAGGCTGAATGTGCAAATGAATTGGAAGTGGCCCCTTGAGGGCTATTTAAGCATGAAAATTAGGGTTTTTTGACCCTGTTTAGCCATCAACCTAGGGTTTTAGACCCCCGATCCCGTTTTCGCTCAACCGAGGTTCATTTTGCATCATTTTTTTTGTGTTTTGGAACATTTTTTGGCATCCAGGAGCCTTTCTGGACCCCTCGGGCAACATGTCCTCTTTTTTCGCAAGATTACCCAGAAATTTGAATTTTCATCCGATCTCTTGAGGGGGCAGTATACTAGCATAATTCTCTCACTGGGGCATCTTAAAAAATAAAAAAAAATTGAATTTTGATCTCGGCAAGGTTATTCTTTAAACCAATGCAGCGGGTACATTGCTTCAAAGAGGGGAAAAATATAGACACGTAAAATGTACTGATTGATCCTATACACCTGATCTTGATCACTAACACCAATTCATCTTGAATCATCCTCTTTACTAATCATTTAATTAAATAATATTTATTTAATTAAATTCATCATATTTCATCTTTTAATTAAATAAATCAATTTAATTTGATTAAATCATCATCTTCTCTTAATTTAATAAATCATTTTATTTAATTAATCCTATAGTCCCTCTTTTAATTAAATAATTCATTTTATTTAATTAATCTCTAAAGTCATCTCATTTAAATTAAATAAATTTATCTTTATTTGATTTAAATCTAACACCAACCCCTTTTAATTAAATAAATCAAACTTTATTCAATTAAGTCAAATCATTATTCCTCTCATTTTGATTTATTTAATCCTAAAATCTAAATCAAATTGTCAAATCAACTAAATTCTATCTAAATTAAACAAATCCTGATTAATCCTAATCTTAATCCATCAAATCCTCTAGCTTTTGCCACTTGCTCATGAAAATCATTTAAATTGATTTATTAAATCTCTATTTACATTCAAAAAGGCATCAAAGAAGAGAATATTCTTCAAATTCAAAAAATCCCTCCAAAAGGGCTTGTACATCCAACAAGGCATTAAAAGCCTCTTACATGTCCTTTTCCTTAAGCCAAGTGGCATTAACTTCATTTTCTTCTCCCTCCAACATGTCACTTCCTCAAATTTGAATTTCCACCTAATTACATTTAATTGCACAATGACCAAAATGTGCTCCACCTTTGTCCACTCACATGTTGACAAGTGGCTTTATGCTATTGTTTGGTGTTTGATCCCACATTCATCCATTTTTCCTATTCCTCCATCATTCTCTTCTATAAATATAAGGCTCTCATATTGATTTTGGATCCACAATCCATGCAAGATTATTATCCACAAGCTCATCCACAAGTTTATGCATTTGAATCCACAACTTGTGCAAAGTTATCATCTCCATTTTTTGAATCATGTCATCCATTTTCATGATTTCATAGCTAAGTTATGGAGAAATTTCATCAAAGAGCATCAAATCTTCATCATTGATCATCAAGCTTGCAAGGAATTGGGAAAGGGCCATTTGCCACATCAAAATGGCACCAATTCCCCCATGAGATTGAGAGTTTGTTTATTTTGAGCAAGATTAGATAGTTTTTATTCATGTTCTTCATTTATTTCTTGTTCTTGATATCTCAAATGAATTTCATGGGGAATGTTGTTTCTAACTCGCATATGGGACTAATAATGTGTTTGTTCTTTGTGTTTGTGTAAATCTAGGATCACCATTCACAGTTATGTCCATCTAAAGAAATTTAAATAAGAGTAATTTAAAAATATAATAAATTTAAGTTCAAGATCTTTTGATTCTAACACATTTAAGACACACACATAGAACTAAATGATCATGATCATAGACATGGCTTTGAAGAATACAAATTTTCATATCCTTATTGAGCTAATTCATCAATGGTGGTTAATTCCCTATCAAGGAAGGCTTCTAAAAACTAGCACTTGAATTATTTGTTGGGACATATATTGTCTCTTGATCTTCATAAATTTTCTTCCTTTGAAATTATGAATTTCTATAGGGAAGCTAACATCTTGGTGGATGAACTTGCTAATAGGCAATTGATTAGGGTTGAAGATTGTATCTGGTTGATGGTTTAGGGTATTGGGTTGAGGGTATAAGGTTGAGGGATTAGGGTTGAGGGTAGAGGGTAGAAGGTTTAAGGGTTTAGGGTTGATG
The DNA here is from genome assembly GCA_007258455.2 of Sequoia sempervirens. NCBI lineage: Eukaryota > Viridiplantae > Streptophyta > Pinopsida > Cupressales > Cupressaceae > Sequoia > Sequoia sempervirens. The sequence goes on from VDFB02137365.1 coordinate 38,169,396, forward strand.
GTTAAGGGTTGAGGGTAGAGCTTTTAGGTTATAGGTTTGAGGGTATATGGTTGAAGGATTAGGGTTGAGGGTCCAATGTATAGGGTAGAGGGTATAGGTGTTGAGGGTTTAGGGTTTAAGGTTGAGGGTTGAGGGATTAGGGTTGAGGGTTGAGGGATCTTTTAATGCAAGTGAAATGTAGGCAAGCAATTGAAGGCCAATGAATATTGGGGAAGGATTTTTTGTTCTAACAACCCTAATCCCTTAACCCTTAATCCTTGCTAGATCAGAACAAGTAGCCGTTAAATTAGACGTTAAATCAGGCGCTCAAGTAGGCTCTAATGTAGGTGTCTAATCAGGCGTTAAATTAGGTGCTAATGCCGACGCCACACTCAGAGCTAAACTCGGTGCCAAACTTGGCGATAGACTAGGCGCTAAATCAGGCTCTAAAGTAGGTCCATAATTAGGCATTAAAGTAGGCGCTAATGTGGGCGCTACACTTGGAACTAAACTCGTTGTTACTTAGCATTAAACTCAATGATACCCTTGATGCTAAATTGGATGTTGAACCCGACGTTAAAAATGGCGCTAAATTCGGTGCTAATTAGCGCTTGCTTGTTTTGATCGGCATAATAAATGCCAAAAATAGCGCCGACTTTTTCAAAAAATTGGAGAAAAATACATTAAAACAGTGGGTGGAAGCAAAAAACAAAGCAAAAAAGGGAGCTAATCACAAGGATTTTTTGTAGTGAGAGATCAACCTGTAGCTTCTTATGCTGAGTAAAATCTTTGATTGTTGCCACCTTTTTGCAAAGTGAAGTGAGTCGACTAGCCTAGAGATTGTTGTCAATTTACATGCCTTTTTTGTAGGCTGTGAAGTATCGCTTTTTCTGTATAAATAGAGAGACATGCTCTTTCATTTTTTACTCATTCTATTCCACTCCATTACACACTTCTAATATGCAATTTCATTCTTTTGTAATCTATGAGAGCATTGAGTATTTTGTGAGAGCATATTATCATTTTATGAGAAGCATATCATCAACTTGAGAGATAGGTTTATTGAGGCATTACTTGTGAGAGAAAATTAGAGCTATTTGTTATTGTGGAAAGTTGTGCAACAATTAGTCAATTGGACAAGATTATTATAGGCATGATGATAAATCTTCCTTTGTTTGTCTTAATTTATGAAATATTGAGTTTTGTATGCTTTGTTTGGGTTGCACGAGAATACTTGCATTAGGAAAATATAGTATTTGCTTTAGAAAGGAAAAAAAAGCTATTTTATGTTTTTTGTGAAGTCTTGCATTTACTCCATAATAGGAGGGTTTATTTGTCATAGGTATAAATATACTAGATATGATTAAACAAGAATAGCTCAAGGGTTATTTATAATGTGAAATGTATTTGGCTTATGATGTTAAGAAACCTTAGGAATGGTAAGGTTTAGATGTACATCAAAAAGTTAGGAGAAATGATAGGATGAGTCATTGCTAATCTATGCTTGTAGGACCACTTGGTCATATGTCACTCTCGAATGAAATCCGAGGCTTGGAATGACCTAATGAGTCGAGAAAGTTTATTTGAGGAAAACCTACGTTAAGAGCTACCTACTGGGTTGAGAAAAGTACTTGACTACCAAAAAAACCTTTAGGTTTGGATTATTCTACATGGTTAGGTAGATTAATTAGTATTGCTTAGAACATATAGATTTGGATTAACTAATATGAATGGACTAGTCATCAAATGATGTTTTATCCTAGGATTAGGATATATCAAGGTTAAGACTCACCTATGTGAATAATTAATTCACTTGAATTTATGAGATACTAATATGAAAAGAGACATAGGTGTGATTACCTATAGAGTTAGAGTTGCTACTTGATTAGCTATTTTACATTCTTGAGATGAAGTCACATTTTTGACATGATTCTACTTTGAATAACTCTTTTTACTAAGGGGATACACTCTCTAATGGAAGTATCTATTGCTTTGATTATTCTTCGATTGAGTTCAATCATTAATGTGGTTATTATTTTGATGAGAACCACTTATTAATGTGATATATTACTGATTGGATTCAGTTATTTATGAGTATTTAATCTATGAATAGAAGAAGCTTATATAGCTATTATAAAGTTATATTTGGGACTAGATTGTCTTTTGTAGTGAATAGCTTGTCTATGTAAAGTTAATTCATGGACTAGGAACAATCTTATGTTATACCAAGGATGAGAATATCCATAAGATATCATAGTGTTTTGGGAAAGGGAAATAGGTTTTTTTTTGAGCTTAGGGATTACCTAAGCATAGTATATGAACGGTCATGATCCAAATCGAGCTATAGAAGTGTATGTGAATAGGGAGACTGTCACTTGAAGTACTTGGTGAGAATACTTTGGCCAAAGTAGTGTAGGTTGCCACTGGTTACATTGTCATTTCATCATGATCCATTTATTTGCATGCTAGTCCTAGATTGTGGGTTTACAACACTAAGCTCAGATAGGCTATTGTTATGGGGTTTACCAACCAATCTCTTCATTGAAGGGTAGGGCCATCAATCAAATTATAGATGTGTGAGGGACCGCATATGAGTCCATGGTTGGCAGAATAGCACTTGAGTGATGCTTCTCCTCATTAGATGGTGATCGAGGTTTGTAGATGTTTGCATCAGCATTGGGAATAGCTAGAGTATATGCACCAAAGAGCGAGAGCATCTAGACGGTACACACCATTGCAGCGACATTGGGGTAAGTTTGTATATCTATTTCCAGATGAAGCTCAGAAGAGCTATGTATGTATCATATACCCATTTATATGGAAGGATGTAATCATGAATGATAAACTTGAGTTTATTCAATATGAAATATATGTTATGGAAATAGTGTTATCTCAAATGAGCATGTAATTTACATTATGGAAAGAAAAAAGATTATCACTATTTCATGGCATCATAGAATATTCTCTTAACGTGAAATATTTGGAATTTTACTGAGTAGAACACCGAGGTTGTTACAACAATGGGAAAAGTGTGGTGGATTATGCCATTTGTTCACATAACTATACTTCAAGGATGATGGAGCTAGTGGTTGGAAAATATTCGATAGTGTTGATATCTAATTATAATCCAATATATGTAAATTGGCATTCACATAAACAAGAAACAAGGGGAACAAGTCCATCTCAGCAAAAAGAAAGTACCTTCACAAGGTAGAATCCTCATGACTTAAGAAAATCATAAAACCTTCAAGGCCACCCTAAAAAAAATTAGGAAATTTAAAAGAAATTCAGCTTACATAGAGAATCACCCTATACATAAGAACACGTTGATTCCCCTAATGTACAAATCCTTTTGATGAAGAAATACAAATACTTTTTCCAGCAAATCCTTGGTTTGATGAAGAGTACAAGATAACAAAAAGAAAGCTTTGTGAGGGTGGAATGACCATAGAAAAAAAGAATAATATGAAAAGATGATACGATGTAAAAAAGAAAAAATATGTGAGTATGAGAAGAATGGAGTTGATTTCCCTTGGAAACACAACCCCAAAAGATTTTAGAAGGAGCTACAACAAAAAAGAAAATAAATGGAAGAAAATATTACAAGCTTATAATGGCTAGACTATGTAAAGCTACTATATGAACATGAATAGGATAAATATAAACCTCCAGTAATCAATACAACCACTGAGCTTTTCACCATTGAAGATATCAATCAAGGCATAAAAGGTTGGCAAGAGGGAAAGTATAGGATATTGATGGGTTGCAAGAAGAATGTTTAAAGTGGGGTATTGAGGTCCTTGCACCCTGTATTAGGTGCATTTTCAATAGGGTTATCCAAGAAGGATTCTTGGAAGGATGGAGGAATAGTGTTGTTATCCCCTTGTATAAAAGTGGTGACATCAATAATCCCATCAAACTATCACACTATTATGATTAATCCTCTTCTTGGAAAACTTTTTGGAAGCACACGATTGAATGTAGAATTAGTAGCTAGGCTGAAAAAGAGGGAAAGAGAGCTAAGGGATAGGTTGGTTTTAGATTGAAGCATTCCATTATTGACCATCGAGTTACCCTTAGATTATTGATTGAAAAATATGGAATGTTCAAGGTGATGAGGCTTATTGCTACTTTGTAGACTTTAAAAAAGCCTTTGACATGGTACCACATCGCAAGTTATGGAATAGAATGAAAGAATGAGGAGTTCCAAATGTGCTTAGAAAGGTTGTTCATAGGCTCTACGATCAAGTGAAAGCTAAAATTAGAACCAATGAAGGTATGTTTGAATGCTTTGGAAGTGACATTGGTGTTAAGCAAGGTTGCCTACTTTCCCCAATATTATTTGGGATTTCCATTGATAAGTTGGAAGAGTGGATAGACAAGGTTGGTGGGAAGGGTATTCAGGTGGCCAATTTTGTAAAAAAATTACTCTTATATGTCAATTATCTCATATTAATTGCTAAAACAACACATGATCTGGGAAAAATCTGGAGGCTCTTGAAATGTTTTGTCAAGAAGTCAGGATGCAAGTGAACACTAGAAAAACCAAAATAATGATCTTCTCGCTGCGAAGGAAAAAACAAAAAGCTAACTTTCTCTTCGAAGGAAAATCATTGGAAATAGTGGACGAACACAAGTATCTTGGGATTGATTTCCACAACAAACTTAGTTGGGAAACATGTAGAGCAAAAAGAATTCAAGGAGGTTGTAAAGTGCTATACTCTCTACAAAATAGATGTAGAAATGCATAACTATGTGATTGGAAAACCAAGAGAACACTTTTTGGCTTACTTGTTACTCTAGTGGTTCTCTATGGGTATGAAATTTGGGGCAACATATTAGATCATAAATGGAGACAAGTGGAAAGAATCCAAAAGCATCTAATTATAAGTAGCCTCAAACTCAAGATAGTAGTGCCTTATGAGATTTTATTGGCCGAGATAGGTACCGTCCCCTTGGAAGCTTCAACGATGGTTCAGTTATTAAGTTACTTACAAAAGGTCCAAAATATGGAGAAATATCATTGGCCTAAACTAATTGTGAAGGAAGAGCTAGCTAGAAGAAATAACACTTGGATGAAAAAAAAACCAATGGATGAAAAATTGGGATGTGGATATGCATGAATGCCCAAACACAAAAGAAGAAATTAAAAAAATGAGAATTTTTAAAAAATGCTATATGGACAAAACAAACAAGGCAAAAAAAAACTTACTATATCAAAGAATTTAATCCCAAGGGGGGACCATGAAGAAAAAGCCTATATATGAGAAAATATTAAATAGAAAGAAAAAATGTTGATAGCTCAATTATGAACTAGTTCACATCATCTTAGATGTGAAATGAGTAGATGGATGGTACCTAAAGAGGAGTGGGAAAAGAGAATATTCCAATTTTGTAACAAAGGAATAGTGGAGATAGAATGGGACTTCATCATGGAGTGCTCAGTGTATAAAGACATCCAGACCAACTATGAAGACACCTTGCAAGTTGAAAATTTAAGTACCCTGTTTGAGGAGGCAAGGCTAGAAAATAATAAAAATTTCATCATCAAAATCCATTGCAAAAGGGTTGATCTCAAACGAAGTTTACAAACTATTTAGGGCTTTTCCTATTGGTGGCCTTGTGTTGGCCTTGGGTCCCACAGGCTTCTTTGGCCTTGTGGATGTTATTAAAATATTTCATTTCATATCATATCATATGATCATTCTATCATAACAAGAGTAGAACTTCATATTTATTGTAGATTTTTTTAGTTGCCTCATCTTCATGTAATTTTATTTTCCTTTTTGGGGCTTCAAGCTTGGATGCACAAGAAAATGGCCCCCAAATGATCATGAAAGTTCATCCCAAAATTAGTCCAGGATGTAATGCTTATGTTCTTTATATTGTTTTACGAGTTCATAAATACATGTAAGTGGCTTGAAAGCTATACTCTTACTGACTATTTGGTGGATCGTACCCCCTTTGAAAGCATGCTATAAAGTTTGGTCAATTCTACTTGGGTCCCACACAAGGTTTATGTAGAGGCCATCAAAAACCTTACCAAGGGTTTATTCCTTCTATATTTTGTTGATGTTAAGTTTGTTAAGGCTATCCTAAGCACGAACCTTGGTATATTTAGTCATCTTTATTCATTTTCTCTCCTTAGACTCGAGAATTCATAGGATCTAGAAGTAATGGTCCCTTCATGTCCATGTTTAGGTCAAATTACTTGGCTTGCCCTTGTCTTTATGGCCCTTCCTTGACCACACATTGTATCTTTATGGAAAGTTGTCTATATTGAGAAAAAGTGGATGTTTTCACTTGCCCTCAAAGAAAATTTGTGTATGTCAATTTATCCAAGGATCTCAATGAGTCCATAAAAGTACAACTAGGTACCCAAAGGGTTTATGTACCTTAATCTATGTTGGTAAACAAAATTGTCACTACAATATTTTTCAAGAATCAACATAACCCACTCAATGAGTAGGAATAAGTGCTCAACAATTGGAGAAATCACTGTAAAAATGTAAATTTCAAGAAAGGAAAGGTACACATTGATTCCTCAAATTTGAAGTAGAATTTGAAGATGATAGGAGAAGAAAATATTGTAATAAAGATGTTTGAACTCATCAAGTAGGAGAATGAACTTTGATAAATTACACAAATATTTTAAATGGATGAACTCACAAAAAAATATTAGTCACAAAAGGAAAAGCCAGTAAATGTGTTTGTATCTAACTTAAGAAATTATACATTCATAATCACATCTAACATAATAAAAAATATAATAACTACATGCCCAAAGAAAGGTAAAACAAAACAAATAAAGTATTGAAAACAAACAAAAATTCTAATATATATTACAATCACAAACCTCTATTTGAGTGTATTGAATTGATAATCTCAAGAGTTCAATAGTATGTGGAGGCTCTTATTTTGTTGGCATAACATTTATATTCTTTGGATGACAAAATTGACAAAATAACGTTGCATTGAAGATTGACGATGAAAATTATGAATGAAAGGATGATTTTATAGATTTATGAAATATTAAATGGATAGTAGCAATTCAATCAAAGATTATAATTTAACTCCATTGATTGTGGAATTAGCTTAGCGAGGTGGATTGGTTAACTAAAATTGGCGAGGGAAATTGTTATTTCAATGATGGAGTTGACCTATGAGGGTAATTATGAATTTTATTAATTTATTTAATGGATTTCTTAATGAAGTTAATTTGATGGAAGAGTTAATTTATAATAAGATCATTAGCTTATAAATTTATTAAATGGATAATTAGGTCATATTAATTGAATAATAAATAAATAATTAATTAAATGATTAATTATAATGATAATAATTCATGATAATTATGATAATTAATGATAGCGAATGAGGTAATTATGATTAATGAATAATGTTAGGATAATAGTGATAATGATGGTATGATAATCAATAATAATTGATAAAGATATACAATGATAATTAGAGTAATTATTTTAGTGTCTATAATAACACCACCACAAGAGATTCAAAATTTAGATATGGTATTACTACTTCTAAAAAATTTTGGAAGATTTAAGGTTCAACTTTAAATGCAACTTTTATAAATAAGTTTATTCTAAGTTTCACCCAACTGTAACCCCTTTACAACAAATTGAATTTTTATTTTATATCAAAAATAGTTGTTCATTTTCTTATACAACCTTTTAACTACCTTCTTATAATTTACCAATCTTTCATAAATAAAATACAAAAGTTTCCTTGAATAGTCTTCTAAAAATATTTCATTATAAACATTAGAAATGAGAAATTTATTATTAAATATTGATATATTTGTAATTTTGATGGGCATACAACTACCAAGGCAGTTGGTCAAACATTTGTCATGTTCTAACTATAGGTGATCATTCATGTAGTAATTGTCAAATATTTCATAAGCCATAGTCATAGATGATTATTTCTTAAGCAAATTGTCTCCTCTTCTTTGATATTGAAGTGTATCCCTATAGACCCTAAATATGTATTGTCTTTGTTCAAGATAAATTTCTTTAAAATGTCACTTGTATCATCATCAATGTTAAAAAAAAATAGAACTCTCGGGTCATCATTTCCTACTTCTTTGTCATCTCTATATCATTGACCTATTTCACAATTAGCATCTTCATTGTACTTGAGTATACCCTTTTTAGCATATTAATAATGCACTCACTATTAAAGTATAAACAAATGTATTGTATAAGTATCAACTTGGATAATATTAGAAATATGTATTATAGCCAATGGATTTGTCTTTTAAAAGGTAATCGGTTCACATTCATGTTCAATTGATCTTCTTCATTAATATTGTCCTCCAAATCCTCTAATTTACAAATATAACTGATTATATAAGCATTCAAGGATATATTTCCTTATGTTACTCTATCAAATTTCTACAAGAATTCCCCTTTCTTGCATGCTCTAATGGATGCTCATAGTTTCTACATATTGTTATAATCATATTCCATGAGGTGTAGTAGTCAAACACTTTATGCCTTCATGGTTTTCCATATTCTACTCTGAAGCTCCAATTTGAGTACATGATTAGAGAATGTAAGTAGAGGCCAAAAATTGACTTTATTTCTACCAATTACACATGCCTAAAGTCCTTAAGCTATTCTAAAAACTCTATTTAGTGTATATATTGCAACTATTACAACCATTGAGGTTATAAATTACACTAAGGGATATCAAATGATTTGTATGCCCTACCTATTTTTTCCACATTTTGTATATATCTGATGAAATGTAGGGAAAGACGGTCCTTAATATTAAGGGGGTGTTTTCTTTATTCATGTATTTCCCTAAGGGAATTTCATTAGGAGAGAGATCACAAGGTGTAAATATTGACTTTCAACCTCAATGGTGAGTCAATCAGACCTGAATCTCAATCCTTAGGATAATAGGGTAGATTTGAAACCAAGTTAAAATGATTTGCAATGTTCAAACTAAATAAATTATAAGACCTAATATATGAAATGCAAATTCTTGAAAGTACAGAAACTGAAATCACAGTTTGCAGGTAGATCCGAGAAGGGTTTGGACACATGCACCTGTGACCAAAAATTGGTTTTGAGACCTGCTAAAGGACTAGTTCGCCCCTGGGTGAATGGGTCCTGGTTAAGGCTTTTGAGTTTTTTTTTATATTCCTCTGATGCTGGGTTTTAGCCTTTTTTTGGCACAGGTCCCACTATCAAAAAGTTGGGAATAAAGTCTATAATCTAGTTTATGCAGCTTGACAACAATGATGATAACTTATGCAACAATGTAAAATTTCTCTTCAAGATCTTCAATCCTTCTTCAATTTGTAATCTACACATACACAAAGAGAAAATTGTTTTGTTTGAATGGGGGTTTACCTTAATCAAACCCCAAGTTTGGTAATTAAACCTTAATAGAAAGATAATGATAATAGAGAAGGAAATGATGAATGAACAATGCTTGCTACAACTCACCAACCCATCAATGGCTTCCCTTAGAGGACTGAAGTCAAACACATCTCTCCAAGGAACTTGATCTTGCCTTGGTTGATGGATTTGGACACTTGAAAATTCTTGGATGCTTTAGGATCAATAATGCATGCTAGCCTTCACAAGATGACATGAACACACATAATCTTGAACATGATGTTAGGATCTTGAATGCTACAAAAAATGACTGATAAATCTACTCTTGAATGCTCTTGACAATAATATTTTCTCATAGGATTGATCTCATCAAGTGTGTTTGATTTGAATTGATAAAAAGACTATGCATTTATAGGTGTTTATCTAATTTCTCAAAAATTAGATTCCAAAAGCCGACAATTGCAAGTTGAATTTGAATCAATAAAATACTGCCAAAAACATATTTAAAAATGGATCTAAGGACTTAAAGGGGACCTAGGCGAATGGGTCCTGGCCTATAAGTCCAGGACACACATGCTCCAATGTGATTTAATTATTGATTACATTAATTGTCAGTTTTCCTTTCAAAAAAGGGAAAAATAAGGCTTTGGAATGCATGATTTGGAAAATTAGAAGCTTAATTAAGTTTAATAAATTAAGGAACCCAAACATAGTGTGAAATTTTAAAGGTATACAATTTACTACACTACATTTAGTCCCCACTTTAGTGAGAGTATGAACTTATGCTCAAACTCACACTAAAGTAGACAAATATGTGTCAAGAGGAGTCCAAGTGTACATATGTTAAAAAGATAGGATGATAAAGATCAAGGAGGATGATCAAGCCCCCAGGATCAAAGATCCCATGGAAAACCAACATAAGGACAAAGGGACACACAAGATGTATAAGATATGTGCAACAAAACAAGAGACACAAGCATACAATGCCAAAGCCAATGCAAAAAGAAAAAGGAAAAAGGATGGACTAGCAAGCTACGTTATGCCATGTCCATAAAATATGCTCACAAGGGCTAGTGTAGTCTGGTATACACTAGGTAAGCCCCAAAGGAAAAATGAGAAACATACACTAGGTATACAAGGTGTGTACCCATAAAAAAGGGGTGGTAGATGGGAAGGACACACTAGGTCTATAGGTGTGTTCCCATATGTCAGCCATACCAAAATTTATACTCAATAACTTTGATAAGGTGCCACAAAATGATCAATGTGTTATGTCAACGCTACACTAAGTCCAACTTCTATGAACAAAAGTGAAGCCAAAAATGCCAAAATAAAATAATGTTAATGTATGCCCCCACTTTAAAGGAATTTCTAAACACCATGTTGTGATAAATTACTTTAAAGTAGAAAATGATAAATGCCAATTGTTAAACGAGCAATGGAAGCTTATTTTGAAAGCCCTATGCCAATGATATGTTTCCAAATAAAGTTGTGTCATGAAAAAAAAGGTTGCCCCCCACATACAATCGAAAAAGATAACACATAAGGGATCCACGGATTTGGGGTCAATGCATGTCTTTGCTATAGTGATATAATAGAGCTTGGAACTGTCATCATTCCCCAAATACTTTGTGGGTTCAACAAACACAAAGGAGGAATGACACATAAAGAGCAAAAGAAAATAAAATCCTTTGGTTCAACATGGAAGAGACTTGGATGTCTCGATGCCTTGCATCATCCCCAAAAGGAAAACACAAGACAAAAGAAAAGATAATGATTATAATAGATAGAAGAATGGATATATAAATAGAAGAATGTCAAGATAGATTCACTTCCTTTATATCCTTGCACCAATAGAGTAACAAGGGTCATCCAAAGAAATCTCACAAACATAAAGACATGCCAAGAAGCATGATACTGGGGATCACATTACATACATGCAATCACAAAGAACATAGAAAGGAAAGATAGTATGTCACATGCAAGCCAACCTATAGCAGGTTGTCTACATCCCAATCTTGTTCATCATATATGAAAGATGAATAACTTTCCAAAGGGGAAATGACAAGTTCCATAGTAGGACAAGGCTATCAAACCCCTTGCCCCTCAAAATGTAGGGCAAGGATGAGCTAAGAGAAATGATGATATGATGCTCGTTGCAATATGGAAACATGATTTACATAAAGTGAAATAGATGTAATAGTGAGTATGCTATGATTCTACAACTATCACATGGCAAGGAGTGAAGTTTGTGCATGCTAGAGAATTTGATCCCTAGAGGGCTCAAATTGTATTAATAGCTCCTATAAATGAGTACAATTATCTATATGGTGTCCAAACATTCTATGATAAGAACAATATGGCCCATTGCTATCTCTTTGTTTAATGGTTAATCATTTAGGTTTAGGTGGTAATTGAATTAACCTACAATGTAAAAGTGTATAAAAATCATGCTTAAATTTGGATTGATATAATAGAGGATGCAAATGTTTAAGGGGATCATGCACTTTAGGCCTCTTGGGTTTCTTACTTGGTTGGGCAATTTCTTGATGTGGAGGGGGAGGATCTTGATATCCTAATCCCTTGGTATCTTTTGATGGTTTTTGTTCTAACAATTTATGGATCTCATGCTCATTTATTATGTCACATCCTTGTTTACTTAATATTCTAAAGCCTTGACCATAACTCTATTCTAAGTTGATAGGTGTATCAGTAACTTTATGGGCATATGATAGAAGAGTATCAATGATGTCATTGTGAATAATTTTTTTCATGTGTGATGGTTGAGGCTTGCTTTGTGATTCAATTTCAAGATGCAAAAGGTTGAACATGTCAAATGGTGGGACGATGGGAGGTGTTGGTAGTTGCATGAAGGGATAGAAGGATGCATTATTCTCAAGGTTATGCAAAGAATTTTGTGTGAATTCTTCCATGCTATCTTCATCTTGGCCTAAGATGTCTATCTCACGAGGACATTCATTAGGAGGTAAAGACTCATGAATTTTTTAAATTACATTAGTATCATCACCAAACACACAACTTGAAACATCAACCAAATATTTTAAAGGCATCCAGATTTGACCAAAACACATATCCATTATGAGAGTTTACTTAAATGTCAAATGCAAGTATGAATAAATATTTGGATGAATTTTAAATACAATTTTCAGATCTGAAATATGATACTTGACCAATTTTAGATGTAAAAACCTAAAAAATGATTACTTTTGAATGCCAATTTTGATTTTAATGATGTACTATTTTTCACCAATTGAGCTAAATGCAAACAATTACAAAAATATGCAATTTTTGAAACTAAAACAAAGATCTGCAAGTACAAGAGAATGAAGCAAATAGAGAAAAAGCAATTTGCAGAATTTTGGAAAATCACCTGTACCAGGATAGTTTTTCCCTAGGGAGAATGAGTCCTAGGGCAAGGTTTTGAAAAATTTAAATCTGAGTGTTTAACTTGATATTTAAGCTCATTGTTCGTAACTCCAAACATATTCTTCAGTGACAGTTTTTCCTGAAATCTGATGAAATACAAATGCAATTTAAATGACAATGTATGAACAAAATGATAACTTTTTTGAATACAAATTTGAATGAAATTTTGAGCTAAATGACTGAAACACACCTTAATGCAAGCTATTTTTCATAATGGGGGAATAAAGCAATAGGAAAACACAACAAATGATGAACTAAACTAAATTCAAACAAGATAAAACGCCAAAACGCATACTCATGAAATGAAGCTCTAAAATAACGAAATCAAACAATGTAATCCTAAGATAAAATAAAATGAATTCAAAACTTTAAAACATATACCATCCCATGTTGGAGTTGTGTTTGTATTGATGTTTGGATGTCGTATTGGTCGATTCAATACAAATCCTCCATTGTTGTTGTTGCAAAAAATTTAATGTGTATAAAATGGTGAACTAGAATATGATGCCAATAATTCTCAATGTGCTCAAGAATCAGTTGTGCAACAATTCACTATGTGAATTCTAGATGATTTGTGAGAAGGTAGAAGATTGTTTTATAGATTTCTTGTTTCGAGATGAACAATCAAGATTTCATAGTAAAAGATCTTGATCAACGGTTGATAATCATTTAGAGGATTTAGATTGGAAATATTAGTGGATTTAGATTGCATAATCTATGTGATTGATGAAATCAAGTTGAGTGGTTAATGGGATTGAGAAAATAGATTGAGATGTTAGTTGGATTGAAGAATAGATGAGTTAGTCAACTCTTTAGAGTGAGAAATCAGTGGTTGTGACTTGCTCAATCAAAAAAGGAGGGTGAAGATAATTAATTAATTAATATTAGGAGATGAATGTGCAAGTCATGCTTGAATTTAACAAATAAAGTTGTATTTGTTTGTTGACTATGTTGAATGACGTTGAATAATTAATTTAATTATTCAAGTTTAGAAAGGGGAAATGGATTTAATTAAATTATTAAGTGATAACAATTTAATTGATTTAGGAGAATATGGTATATTAGCAACATAATTAAATAACTTGTGTTAATTTAATTAATTAGGAGGAATAAAGTTAGATAAATGATAAATGGTGAATTAATTAAATAATTTAAAGATTATTTAATTAATAGAGGAAAATAGGGTTTTGATGCAAATGATGATTGAGGATGCATTAATTAAATAATGTTAAATCACTTAATTAATAGATGAATATAAAATTTGATAATAATTAAATAATAATGTATTATTTAATCATTTAGGGAAGAAGGGTGAAAGTTAGTTAAATAGTGTTGTTTGCTAGTCAGGACAATTTAGGGTATCTACATTTTTCCCCTCTTTGATACAAAGTGAATTTGAGTGTAGTGTCAAAAAAAATTCAAAAATTCTTGCTTAGGAGTTGCCTCGATATGCCCCAATGATGATGGGATAACATGGTGCCCTCTCGAGAAATTTGGTGAGAATTTTGGATAATGAACCAATTTTTTCAACAAGCTGATGTGATGCGTTTAAGTGCAAGGACTGAAAAAAGAAATATTGACTAGAAGAAAATTCTAGTAAGATTTAGAATAAAATTGATGTTGTTAGTCATTGATGAGTTTTCTTTTGTTTCATAAAGACTTCGTATTTAGCAATCCTTATTAATGTAGCAAATAGATACGATGCACCAAGGTATTAATGACCAAGGTGAATTTGTATCTATTGAGTGGACTTTGACTCTACAAACAAGGAGTATTCTTGCTCATACCAAACATACATAAACCTTGTTAGAGTGTATGGGTGAGAAGTTCAGAGCATTTTGGACTAGTGCATAGAGAGGTATGAAGAACCAAACATGCAAGGCCGCTTGAGTTGCTTGAAATGACTTCCACACACACAAGGCAAGTATTTTCCATGGTAGTATTGCAAAAATATCCAACAAACAAGAAGCAAAAATCACTGATAAATGCCTCATTCCTTCTATAAATCCTTAATGGACATCCTTGAGAGATCCTGGGAATGAGTCAATAAGATAAATCAGAAAGATAAAATAACAAAAAGATAAACAATGTTGTTGTATCACTTGCCATATTTGTTTTGAGGTTTCAGGTTATCCATTATTTATGATGTCTATTGTAGGAATGATCTATCTGTTAAGACATATTTCAGGATGTTGATGGTGAATTGTCAGTAGATAGGTAGTTAACACTTTGGCATTGTTTTAGTCTATTTGCAATCAAATCTTTGTGATTGTTTGCTTGAAAGTTCTAGCTTTTGATGTTGCTTTTCTTGTTGTCTATTTTGTCAAAGGGTGAGAGTGATGATTATTTATTATGGATCATGAATGTTTTATTATGGGTGGGTGACAATGGAGATAGGACCTTTTGTAATTTTTGTAAATGTTTTGATGTTATTTTTGTTGTTTTTGGGAGATTTATGATTTTTTTTGGATTTCAATAAGATATTTGAATGTTTTTTTTGTTTTGATTTTTCAACCATGTTTTAAAGACCAAGAGGGACACCTAAAGGAACTAACCTAGTGCTTCGAGGGCTCATCGATGATGGATTTTCCTACATGCAAGCTCAGAGACAATATAGTTTGACTAGTGTTGACTCAAAGCATAAAATGTTTTTGGGGTTTTTTGATGTTTTACGATTTTGTTTTGGATTTTGATGGTTTTTCAACTATTTTTTGGATTTTTGATGTTGATCATATTTATGTATGATAAAGAGATATCAATATGTAAGGATATCAATATTCTTTTGAGATCTTGTTGATAGGCTGACTAAAATTGATTGATTTGATTAAGTAATTTTTGATAATGATAACATTATTGAGGATACACAATAATGCAAAGATAGTGTTGTCACAATAGGAACAACACGAGGATCGAGAAGGATACATCCTGAGATGATGATTGATTGATCGGATAACGATTGATCAAGATTTGTAGCCGAGCTAGGAATAAGATTGTCGAATGTTTTGATACCATGTTGAAGTGTTAGCAAGATGCAACTGATATGGATTGTTTGAATTGTTTGGACGATGCCTAGATCACAATGTGAGCTAGAAGACATATCAAGATTTATTCTGAAGCAAGATGTAAGTACATGCCCCCAATGTCTAGCAATGTAAAAAATGCAAGGATTATCTTGTGATTGGATAACATGTTCAGATAGAGTATGCCCCTTTGGACAATGCCTCATGGATCAGATAATGTTGGTTAGGATAGGATCAATGATAGTGATCCATGTGAAGATGTATACCATAAGCAAGTGTGAAGTGTACACTAAAATTTTTCTAAGATCAAGATAAGTTGGATTAGGATAAAAATGGGTTGGATGAATGGTTCATGGATTTATTATGGATAAGATGTATGGACGATGGATGGAATGTTGGATTTATTATGGATAGGTTGAGATGCTTCCACCTAAAATGACACACGTAGATGTTAAATTCTACACATGATGCCTATTTTCCAAGTTTTCATCATGGTACTTGTCCAAAGTGCCACCATAGTGGTTTTCATTGGAGGACGATTTTTATCTTTACTCTTTTCTTGATTTTTTTAATTATTATTGTATATTTTTTGAATGTTTATGATTATGTTGAACCACTTGGTGGTACTGATGTAGACGTTGTTGGTACTAATATAGAAGTTGTTTCTGTCATGATGTGCCAATGATATCCCGATTGAAGGAGTTGTTTTGCTAAGATACAGGCGCTTGAATGCAACCCCTGATAATTCTTGTCTTCCTTGTCGATACTAGAGTTAACCATACCTAGATGTGCACATCACGATAGAGTGCCCTTAGAGTTATTATGATAAAGAGTTGCTACCAGCACATGGTCAATGTGAGATTTGGATATCATGGATGGAGAAATGCATTGAGGGATATGAGATTC
Source organism: Sequoia sempervirens (assembly GCA_007258455.2). NCBI lineage: Eukaryota > Viridiplantae > Streptophyta > Pinopsida > Cupressales > Cupressaceae > Sequoia > Sequoia sempervirens. The sequence continues at coordinate 38,186,116 of VDFB02137365.1, forward strand.
AAATGGATTGGTTGACAGTTTGGACTCTTTGACTCTCCAAACTTGGCATGATGAGCAATGATGGGTGGATATGGAGATTAAATTGGGACCAACTTCTTCATATACTTTGTAGGTCACTCTTGAAGCTTTCTTTTGTATCATTGGACATTTTTCATGGATGAACTTCCCTTTTTTGTTTTTCCCTATAGTTTCTTTGACTAATGGAATTTGATAGGGATGTTTTTCTTGCTTTTTCTTTGGTATCCATTTGTATTTGATTTGTCCATTTTTTTTTACCGATTCTTTTGCTTCAATGACTTGTTCCTTTCTTTGATATAATTTGTTCTCTTATTGTTGGTCCCAATGAGAGGGTGTGTGGATGACTATTCATGATATGGATAGTTGTAGCGTTGGTAGGAGTTTCATCATAAGGACTCTTCATGCTCTCTATGTTGATGTTTGTGTTGGATAAAGTTTCCCCCAGTATTATAGAGGTATCACTGATATGTTTAGATTCCTTAATTATTGAATAACTAATACCTTGATGCTTAGGATTTTCAATAATCTACATCGATTCTAGGATACCCTGTTCATGTCGGCTTAATCCCCTGCTTTGATAATGCATCCGTTGAAATTTTTTATTTGTAATAGGATATGATTTACCTTGGAAACAAGATGCTAATCCTTCTCTGTTCTGCTATGGATCTTCAAAGGTGATAACTTCTTCATTGGTAAGATAGCTTGATCTGACAAAGGTAAGTGATCCAAGTTTATAAGTGATAGGATCCTCCATATGTGGGATAACTTCCTGATTGATATATTCGGCTTGATCTTCTGAAATATCATATTTTAATGTTTCTTCAAGAGGTGTTGATGATTCAAAACCCATGTAAAAGTCTTCCTCATGATCCATTTCTGATATGTCTCTGGATTCTGCTATGTCTTGATCATGTGTAGAGATGTCAAGGGTAAGAGACTCTTGTTCATTGGTAATGATGTCAAGAGTATGAGACTCTTATTTTGGATAAATATCATCTACATGTCCTTTAGGAGTACACATCTCATGGGTAGATGTAAGTGCACTTGGTATATGGATTTTTTCTTCTTTTGGAAAACATTGGATGTCTTGGAAGATATTTGCCAAATCATTATAGTATTTTGTGGATAGGGATTCTTGATCTTGACTTCGTGTGGTGTTATCTTCGATATGCTTTGGTTCACATTCTTGACATGGATCAATTTCAAAGAATGGATTTTTTGTAAAGTATCCTTGGATTTCCTTGAAATGTGAACATTTGGGTGATAGCTCTTGGCTTAGATTTTTAGCATTGGGTATAAGTGTTGGATTAAGAGTCTCTCAATCATCAATATGTACTACCATGATTTTGGATGATGTCAATATATCTTGGGCTAGATCATTGCTAGACTTTGGCGATTGATTTTGATCATGCTTGGGATTAAATTCTTGATGTATTTCCTCTTTCTCATTGGATGATGTAGAGACATTGTCAATTTGATCAATGGTAGATAGATCTTGATCTTTGTTTTCAACTTTTGAGGTTGAGATATTGTCAATGTTGTCATTGGTAGATGGCCCTTGATCATTGTCTTCAACATTTGAGGTAGAGATATTGTTAATGTTATCGTTAGTGTTTGGACCTTGAATGTTGTCTTCAATAGCTGTTTTTATTTGATCAATAAGGTCTTGGATGAGATTTTTTAGTGCAACACATTTTGATGCATCATGACCTTTTACTCCATGGTATTTACAATAGGCCTTGTCATCGTACCATGTGAATTTGATGATAGGTTCACCAATTCATGATGGTTTTGGAAGTGTGATAAGTTTTGCACTGACTAACGTGTTTAACACCCCCTTGATTGGCTCCCCTAAAGGAATGTATTTATGTTTAGTGGTGTGGTTTGATTGTAAGGCTTGTTGTGGTGGAGATGATTGTTGTATTTGAGATGGAATTTCTTGTTAGTTTTGAGATTGATGATATTGATGTTGATATTGCTGATTTGGGGGTTGATATTGATGTTGTTGATTCACTTGATGTTGTGGAAATAGACTTTGTTGCTAAAATGAATCAATGTTTTGATGATGTTGGAAGTGTTGTTGGTGTGGATATTGAGGTGTTTGTGGAATGATGCTTGTTTATTATTGATATTCAATATTTTAATGTTGAACATGGTATTGATGATATGTTGTATTTTAATTTCGTTCAAGTGCATCAACCATTTTCTCAAGTGAATTTAGGGAAATTTGATGTTGTAGATTTTGTCCTTGATGGTGATTTTGAAACCCTTGATAAGAGTGATTTTGATATGGATGAGGATTTTGATTCAAATTTGTCATGTGAAAAGATGAAGTAAAACTTTGATTAGGGGAATCCATAGTTGATATATCATTGATATTTATGGCATATGATGTCCCCATGGGTGTATAGAGGAATTGGATTTGGGTAATAAATTTGCATGTTTTGGGGATGTTATGGTTGCATGTTTGGGATTTTTTGATGCTCAAGACCCTAAAGTATGAGTGATGTTTGGTGGATGTTTTGGAGATGATGCTAATTTTGAGACACAAAGTGTACAAAACTTGGACTGATATTTTACTCTATTTTTCTAGAGGATATGTTGAGGGTCTACTTGAAATAGCCTTGAGGTTGCAAGCAAATGTTAATATCTTAAAAATTGAGAGCAAGGGGATAATCCAATTTGTGTTTGATTTGAATCCTAAAACTAGGTTGATTGTTTTGACTTGCAAATGGATGTGGAAAGATGTAGGTATGAATTGTTTGGAGATCTAACTATTTTTTTTAAAAATATGGATGATTAATCGGTTTTGGATCAGTTTCTAATTTGCACCAGAAAATAGGACAATAGTGACAATCTTTAGAACAATAGAGGTTAGAATTTAGGATAACAACGATCTAAATTAGAGCAATAGCAATCTCTATTTCAAGTCGTGACTGGTAATAGAGAAAATAATAGTGGTAATTTTGACAAAAGGAACCCTATTTATCTCAATAGCAATTAAAATTTTAGGACAACTGCGACAGGTTCATCAAAAGCTGTCTCTGTTACAATTTGTCTGACTGGTGAAAGAGTGAAGGAAATAACAGTAGATTTTTCAAAAGCGGAAATATTTAGGTCAATAATAGTTGAAACATAGGTCAACATCAGCCAAAACTTAGAACAGAAGTGGTAACTTTCAAAAAAAAAGCAATAGAAACATCAATAGTAACACTGTTTCCAAATTTTCCCAATTTTTTTGTTTTAACAACAATTTGGACAAGTTTGCATTTTTGAGATGTTTGGTGGATCTAATTGTTTTTGAGAATGTTATTTGAGATTTGGCAAGTGATGAATACAACAGATAATTTGACATCCAATAACTTGTAGAATAATTAGTCAACTCATCCTAAGTAGGTACATTATTTGAGGTAGGCTTACCTCATGCCCTAAAGGGATGATTTTACATATAACTTATAGAGTAAACCATAAATTATACTTGGTAAGTAACTTATTGGAAGCGAAGTTTCGATGCACCACTTTCAAAGAACATTTCAAAAAATAAGGATATGCTTCTAACACAAGGTATTTGGTGACAACTATGAACATCGAGATGTATAGATCAAACGTAAGCCACTTAAGACTTTAGTCATTCCTACCTTGCCCATATGTCCTGACGAGGATGAGGCACACTATGTTATTCCCACTGTAGATTGAAGCTACTTTCATTTATGATTTCATGACCTTTATATAGCTCGTTGATAAACGTGCTTGTTCTAAGAGTCGCTTATATGTGTACTCCATTGTGGGATGTGTCTCATTAACAAACCCTTATCTTAAAAAAATGGGTGACCACACAAAAAAATGCAAAAGCCCAAAGTGTTTCTCATTACCCAGGATCGTCAAAAGACGCAGGGGGAGAGGATACACACTTGGCTCGCCAATCACAGTGAACACAATATACAATTCATTGCAATTTCTTTTTAAGTCCCAAAATTTGAAATGTGTGAAGATATCAATTCTATTTTTAAGTACACCAAATTCAAAGTGTTTGAGACTTCAGGAAAAATATAGCAATGTGCAAATCAAAATGGATTTGTTCAATTTTAAGCACCAAATTTGAGTGTTTCTAATTGCCTTGTCCATCTTAATATGGTCAACAAAATGAAATGTGTTTGATTGTCAACAAAATAAAGGCATTCGTGCATCAACAAAATAAAAGGCGTTGGTCAAAACAAAAACATTCAATTTTTAGAAGCACCAAACTTGAAATGTGATTTTTGCCTTGTTCAATTTTAACAACACCAAATGAAATGTGTGAGTTTCCTTGTTCAATTCTTAAGCACCAAATGAAATGTGAAAGTTTTCCTTGTTCAATTATTAAGCACCAAAGCAAAATATGAGAGTTGTGGGTTCAGTTGTTAAGCACCAAAGCAAAATATGAGAGTTTTTGGTTCAATTGTTAAGCACCAAAGTGAAATATGAGAGTTGTGGGTTCAATTTTAAAACACCAATTGAAATGTGTCTTAACTAAGAAAGCTTTTAAAACTGAAGTGGCCATGGACCGTTTGCCAACCCTGCAATGAAATTGTTAGTTGTTCTCATGAAAACACACGCCATACTCCTGCAAGGGTTGCACAATCAATATTAGAAACTTCCCAAAACACCAAATAGTCAAATGTTAGGGTTAGGAAAATCAAAAAAATCAAAAAATAGCTTGCAAATTTTAAAATAGAAAAAAGCAGAGCAATAACAATAATTTTCAAGACATTAGCAGACTTTCCATATGAAGCAATAATGACCAAGTTAGTCAATAACGGTCTAGAAAAGTGCAACCATGGACCTATTAGAGACAATAGTAGCCCTGCAAAATTTTAGCTTTGTTAGAAACCTACAACACAAAAAATACAATTGCGACCAAAACAATAGCGCACAAATTTTACAAAAGTGAAAAAATAATAACGCACAAAAAAAAAATAATAGCACACAAAATTACAATAACACACAAACTTAGTACAATAGCGCGCAAAATGAAAATAGCACACAAACTTAGTACAATAGCAATCAAAGAAAGTGCAACCGTGGTAAAAATGTGAAAATAGTCGTGTGAGAATTTTGGAACTTCCACGTTTCAAACAACAATAGCGTTTTGAAACCTGTAACTACTCCCACAAACTTGTAAAATGATTAGTGCTAAGGACCTAGGTCCCACTGGGCGTGCCAAATGTCGTAAGGGGGGAATAAAGCAATAGGAGAATACAAAACTTAATTCTAACAAGATAAAATCCCAAAAACCATATTCATGAAATGAAGCTCTAAAATAACAAAATCAAACAATGTAATCCTAAGATAACATAAATTGAATTCAAAACTTTAAAAAATATTCCATCCCATGTTGGAGTTGTGTTTGTATTGATGTTTGGATGTCAAATTGCTCAATTCAATACAAAGCATCCATTGTTGTTGTTGCAAAAGCTTCAATGTTTGTAAAATGGTGAACTAGAATATGATGCCGATAATTCTCAATGTGCTCAAGAATCGGCTGTGCAGTGCTTCACTATGTGAATTCTAGATGATTTGTGAGAAGGTAGAAGATTTTTTTATAAATTTCTTATTTTGAGATGAATGATCAAGATTTCATTGTAAAAGATCTTGATCAACAGTTGATTTAGATTAGAAAGATTAGTGGATTTAGATTAGAAAGATTAGTGGATTTAGATTGCATAATCTATGTGATTGATGAAATCAATTTGAGTGATTAGTGGGATTGAGGAAATAGATTGAGAGGTTAGTGGGATTGAAGAATAGATGAGTTATTCAACTCTTTGGAGTGAGAAATTAGTGGTCGTGATTTGCTCAATCAAAAAGGGAGGGTGAGGATAATTAATTAATTGAATAATTAATTAATATTAGGAGATGAACGTGCAAGCATGTTTGAATTTAACAAATAAAGTTGTATTTGCTTGTTGACTATGTTGAATGATGTTGAATAACTAATTTAATTATTCAGGCTTAGAAAGGGGAAAGGGGTTTAATTAAATTATTAAGTGATACCAATTTAATTGATTTAGGAGAATAGGGAATATTAGCAACATAATTAAATAACTTGCGATAATTTAATTAATTAGGAGGAATAAATTTAGATAAATGATAAAATGATGAATTAATTAAATAATTTAAAGATTATTTAATTAATAGAGGAAAATAGGGTTTTTGATGTAAATGATGATTGGGGATGAATTAATTAAATAATGTTAAATCACTTAATTAATAGACAAATATAAAATTTGATAATAATTAAATAATAATGTATTATTTAGTCATTTAGGGAAGAAGGGTGAAAGTTAGCTAAATAGTGTTATTCGCCAGTTAAGACAATTTAGGGTATCTGCACTATTATGTAGAACATATGCAATATATTTGGATTTTTTATGAGTTTAAATGATGCAAACATGCAATATGTAACACTAAATGAAATTCAAAACAAGATGATGCAAAACCTATATCTGGGGTTTCAAGGATGTAACGTGCCCATTTTTCTACCCATTGTTTTTTACTATGTTTTACTCACAAGTTTAAAGTTTATGCTACTAACATTATGAGCCATAAATTTTTTTCCTTTTCACATGATGATAAGATGAACATTTGAGACATAACCATTCCAAACTTTCTCATTGCATAGCATAGAATCATTTCAATAATTCAAGTAATGATTTCACATTACGTAATTTCTTGATAATACCCATATATACAATTTCTCAATAAGAATATAGATACATGCTTACATTCATGGCTTCTATGAGCTCAATGATAAAGATATATAAACAAAGTTAAACATTCTAGATGTCCCCAATGTTGGTGCATACCTCCTAGATGTTACCATCATTGGTGCATACATTCTAGGTGTCCCCAAACTAGTGCTACATCCTCAAATCCTGGTCACCAACTGTATAAGGGAGAGCATCACTCAAGTGATTTTTCACCAACCATGGACTTACTGCGGTCCCTCACACATCTACCTAACTAGTAAGATGGACCTACCCTTTGATGAAGAGATTGGTTTGGTAACCCCATAATCCTGACCTTCATGAGCATAGTGTTGTGTCCTACATATCTAGAGCTACCATACATTGGTTTCCCTACCTAGAATGCACTCATAGATCTTAGTGAACTGATAGTGTAAATAGTGGCTACTTACACTACTTTGGCCAAAGAATTCATCACCTAGTACTTCAAGTGGCAGTCATCTATCCACCCAGCCTTTAAGCTTGATTTGGTATTGACCATAACATATCACATATTCAATCTAAGTTGATAACATAACAAATGTTCAACAAGGTAATTCCCTTAACCATGGATTACCCTAGCCCCAAGAATATCCAAGATCATAATAAATTGATTATCTAGGTTACACCCTTTCCCATGGATTCCTCTAACCCTAGGTATAACCACACTAACCATACATGTACAGATACTAGTGTCTAGATAGGTTACCCCCTTTACATGGATTTCACTAACCCCAGGAATAACCCTACTAACCTCTTAAGTTCAAAATAACATTTTCATAAGAGCAACATATTCCACATCGTGCTACATCTATATAGACTTAATGAACTAATATAGTTCTATTAGCATTTAAGACACACATACTTCACATAATATAAATGTATTCCCAAATGATAGGGTTTCACGAATTTGAGTCTCAAACAAGAATCTCACAAGAATATTCCTTACTTGGAAGTAACTAAGTTCATAAGAACAAGCATATAATAAATTTCTAGAGATTATTCCAAATCAAGGAAATAACTAGGTTCATAAGAACAAGCATATCATGCATTCAAGACTATTCCAACACAAGTAAATATCTAAGTTCATAATAACAATCATATCATGCATTAAAAAAGAAATCTTTCCAAATAAAGGGATTATAATCAAATAAACTTTCAAACATAAACAATGGAGGAATATAAATCAGCATGTTTGGATATTACTTTCCAATCTTAGCCTTCACCACCATTAATGCTACTTTTCCAAAGTTCAACTAACCTACCAACACTAGCCTCTTACAAATTCTCTCAACAATACATTTGCAAAATAGCAAAGCAACTCACAAACTCTCAAGCTCTCTAACTCACTTGCATAGAAAAATAGTAGAATAACAATAGAGAAATCAAAATGATAAGTGTAACAAATGATAGGAAGAGCACCTTTATATATATACTAAAACTTGAGCTTCCAAAGGCTACAAACAAGCTATTAATTCCACCACCTTCCTACTCACATGCAACAACTCAGTTGGTAAAACTCTTATATTGCAACACATGACAATCCACATTGTTCCAATGGCTGAGTCAACCTCTTTATGAGAGACAACACGACTCTTTTACCGAGTCAAGGGACAACAATGAAAAGCTACATGTTTCCTTAATGGTTTGCAAGTTGACTACCCTCTCATATTTCTTCCAACGCTTCATTGATTGAGTGCAACATTTATCAAAATGGTGTACCTGTACATGGCACGGGATTTAGACTTCTTATTTGTTTCATATACTTTAGACTTGGTGCCACATATTCATGTTTTGGAACCCCATATAATAGCGCTACCAAAGAATTATTCTATTTGATAAAATCTACATTCACTCTCTTTGTAACGTGAAAATTGTTTCCATATTTCCTGCACAGGTATAAGTCTTCATTGACTTAGTCTTTCTTTTGCTTTATGCACAGATTTTGGCCACAACACTATAAATAATATAGTGCTATATTATGTGCTTCACATTATTCATTGCACTTTTAATATGTATACAATAATGTTATAATATGCGCTTTCCTTTACACATATGCAACGCTTTATAAAATGTGCTATGATAAATTTTATGCGCTTTCAATATCTAAATCAAACATTACATATATATATATAATCACGTTCAATTGATTATTAAATACCTCTATTGACAATTTATATAAGCATATATTAAATAATCATATATATATACATACATATATACGTATATACGTATATATGTATATACATTTCCACCAACATACTATATACATATATACATATATATTATATATTATATATAGATATCATTATTTCGATCATCAAATTCAAACACTTATATTCATGTAATCATTGGTCGATTTATATACATGTGGTGTGTGTATATATATACATGTCACATTTGTCCAATCGATACTGCCATACATATGGGTTATCCATTTCATGAGCATGTGTAGGTATGTCTACCTAGTATACTCATGCACACATATACTCACATGTATGAGTTATTGTGAACATCTACATATATACATTCTATGTAAATACTTCATCGATTAACATATAAATATAAACAAACAAGGAAGAACTCATTCTCAACATAAAGGCTTAATCATATAGCCCTAGTCAAAATACTCATAAAACAAGATCATAAACCAATACAGAACATTCAAAAACCCAAATGGAAGGTTACCTACCATTTCTCGAACTATCCTAATCATCTAGACCAACTAGTAAGTGAGTGTGTGTATGCACAATTAGGTTCATCAGGGTTACTGGACCAAGTTCTTCTCCTGAGTGATACTCCCCCTCTCTTCCAGAGGTTCGAGCCTGTTCCTGCATCCAACTTAGTACATCATAGCAGTAGTTAGCTGATAACAATACAATCATATGCATCATATATTTCCTTGTTAGAATCATTAAAAAACATCAAATTGAATCAAACATCTTATTCCATCAAGATTCACATGCAAAACATAACCATAAGTATGTATATTAAATCATTTTTAACCCATTAAGGTAAAAGTAAATAGGTAGTAATACAACGGGGTGTAACAAATTCCCCCCTTGTGAATCATCATCCCCAATGATTATTAAGTATCAACATGAACATAACATAAATATAAAAAGAATGAATGGATACCGTTGGAGAGAAGACTGGTTTAGTGGTGGGCTTGAGTGATTTGAATTTGAACTCAAGCCCTGGGAATCATGGCAAGTTTCAGTTCGGTTAGTCTACGGATTTGGGGTTCTTTGATGTGGTAGATGGGAAGGATAGATCGTGTGGTGTGGATGCGTTGCTGCTCTCTGGTGGTGAGGTTGGGAAGGATGGGTTGTGTGGTGAGGATGCGGTCAAAGATGCGCTCTCTGAAGGTAAGTGTGCGTTTGAGGCCTTCAAGGTGTCTTGTGATGGTTATCCATTGAAGGAGGCATTTCCTAAGGTCCATGGGGATAAGGTGGCTATTGGAAATGATCTATGGGCCCCATATGGGGAATCATTTTTGGCCAATCTGAGTATTCCCCGGATGATCTTGCTCCGGTGGGAGGTGGCTGACCGGTAGGGCAGTCATCCTTGTTGAGGCAGAGATGGTCTGACCTTTTTGCTTCTAAGCTTAAAGGTAAAGGCATAGCTTCTGAGTCTGTGTCTTCTTCTAATGTTGAAGGTGGTTTCACCTTGTCTATTCCAGACTCTCTTGTTGACAAAAATATAGCTAAAATGGATTTCTCTCTGGTTGGAAAGTTTTTAGGTCCTCAACCTAATATTGAGGAGGTCCGCACTTGGGTCCGTAAGAAGTGGGCTTTAAAAGGTTAGGTGGAAGTTGTAGCTATGGCCAAAGGTTTCTTCTCTTTTTCCTTTTCCTATGATGAAGACCTGAGAGCGGTGTTTGTGAAATGACTGTGGTCATTTGGGTGTCTTACCCTGGTTCTTCGTCCTTGGGAACTTGGGATGGATATGTCCAAGTGTTTCTTTCATTTAGCTCCTGTGTGGGTTATGTTACCAAACTTTCCTTTGGAATATTGGGACGAAGAAGTGTTTAAGGCGGTGGCTAACTCTTTTGGGTGGATTGTTTCTATTGATGAGGCCACTCTCTCTAGGAAGCGGCTGGTTGTAGCTAGGTATTGTGTCATGATTGACCAAGATGCTGTGATGTCTGAGTTCTTCCTTCTAAACTCTAAGGTGGGGTCTTGGAAGCAACAAATTGTTTTTGAAAATCTCCCCTTTGCCTATTTCAAATGTAAGAAGGCAGGTCATTGGGCTAAGGATTTCCTTGGTAAGGTGGCCCCGCCCAAAACTATTCAACAAACTAAGGTTTGGAAGATTAAGGAGCCCAAGGAGATTTTGGCTCCTTCGGATCAAGGTGAGTTAGTTGTTGGCAATGCTGTGGAAGGTGAAGTTAATATTGAATATCACTCAGTCCCTCATCATGAGGCTAAAAAGGAGTCTGAGAAAAATGTGGAGGTGGTCACCGGCCAATCTATGAATCAGGATGTGGATCATGTCTCAGATACTTTGTGCTCCCCTAAACGGACTGTTCTGGAGCCTTTTGCTGCCCTGTCTTCCCCTTCTAGGCTGGCGGTTGGTGATGGTGCTTTGGTGGTGGCTGATACAGGGAGCAAGGACAAAGATGGTTTTATTCAGGTGAGAGGTAGAAGGAAGATTTCCTCTACTTATCCTCCCCCTCAACCTCACAAAGGTGTTACCACGAGAAGGAAAAAAGCAGATTGCAAGTTTGAATTGAGGGGCCAGGGTAGACCTTCCCTGCAAAAAAGCAGGGAGAGGGAGTGCAAGCGGGGTATTGCTAAAGGGGTTCAGAAAACCCTTTTTGATTTGTGCTCAAAGAGCACCCCCTCTTTGTGCAAATGAAGATTATTTCCTAGAATATCAGGGGGTTGAATAATATGCACAAACAAGACCTCTTGAAGAACTTAGTTCGGGACCATAAGCCAGACATTTTGTTGATCCAAGAAACATAAATGTTGATTGATAAGTTGGAAGCTTTGAAGAACCTATTTTTTAAGGACTGTGCTTTTCATGGGGTTAGCTCTGAGGAAGCTTCAGGTGAAATTGCCACTTTTTGGAATGCTAAGCTGATTAAAGGTATCCCGATTGTGGATGGTTTTAATCTTGTGGAGACAAAGTTTATCTAGATTAGGGATTCTTTTTCTTGGGTTATTTCTAATGTTAGTGCTCCTAATATGAAGAGAGCCAGGAATAAGTTATGGGATGATCTTGAGAGTCTTAGGATGAATTTTGTGGTTAGCCCCTGGCTTGTGATGGGAGACTTCAACATTCCTTTGTGTAAAAATGAGAAAATGGGTGAAGTACAAGCCAATCTAGAGAGCTGGCTTGATCTAAGAATGTTCATTGATGATAATGCTCTTATTGATCTTAAGTTGACTAGAGCTAATTTTACTTGGTCTAATAGGCGCGTTGGTGTGGATAATATTCAAGTTAGACTGGATAGAGCTTTAACTTCTGCATCTTGGTTTGTGGACTTTGCTTGTTCCCTGTTTTCTATTACAAGATGTGGGTCTGACCACTTCCCCATCTCCTTTGTTGTTGATAAGCTTGGGGGTAAGAAAAATTTTCCTTTTCGGTTTGAAGTCATGTGGTTAAGGGACCTGAGGTTTATGGATTGTATTAAAAAATGGTGGTAAGTCAACATTGATGGTTGTGTGATGTTCAAAGTTGCCAAAAAAATGACTTTTGTAAATGGAATAAAGAATCGTTTGGTCATATTTTTATTCTAAAAGCTCTATTCTTCAGAAGTTGGATGGTATTCAGAATGCCATTCAGTCTAAGGGATTATTAGAGGATCTTCAATTGAAGGAGGATGGTCTTCTCACACAGTTGCATGATATTATTGCTAAGGAGGAAGATTTTTGGAGGCAAAGATCTCATGCTATTTGGTTGAAGTCTGGTGATCGCAACTCTAAGTTCTTTCATATCACTTCCCTTAGGCATAAATTGTCTAATAGAATCTCCTTGATTATGGATGATGGCTTGCTGTTGGAGGATGATGAGACTATTAGGAGAGCGACTGCTAGTTTCTTTGAGTAGCTCCTGAAGGATGATCTGATCTGGGACCAAAAAATTGTGGAAGCTTCGCTGGAGGTTATTCCTAAGGTTGTATCAGAGGTACTAAACAAGGAGCTTACTGCTATACCTTCAACCTTGGAAGTAAAGGAAGCGGTCTTTTCTTTTGAGGGAAACAAGGCCCCTGGGCCTGATGGTTTTCCCTTTATGTTCTTCTAGTCATGTTGGGAGATTGTTTCAGAGGATTTGATCAATGCTACCATTGAGTTATTTGGCTCTAGAAGTCTACTCAAAGAGCTGAACGTGACCTTCATTATCTTGATTCCCAAATCTGCTGATGCTAACAAATTTGGTGAGTATTGCCCGATCAGTCTCTGTAATTCTATTTACAATTTTTTTCAAAGGTGCTTGCTACTAGACTACAAAAATGCCTTTCAGACTTGATCTCTAAGCAACAAATTGGTTTTGTTAAGGGTCATCAGATCCTTGATTCTATTATTACTATTCATGAGCTTTCTCATTCTATTAATGCTTCTAAGAAACCGAGCTTCTTCCTGAAGTTGGACCTTCTGAAAGCTTATGATAGGGTGAACTGGAGATTTTTGTTGAAAATGTTGGAACGTTTTGGTTTCTGCAAGAAGTTTCTTCAGCTTGTTGAACAACTTATCTCTACCCCATCTTTTGCTGTGTTGGTGAATGGATTTCCTTCCCCCTTCTTTTGGAGCTCATGTGGGTTGAGGCAGGGAGATCCTATCTCGCCGCTTCTCTTCATTCTGATTGCAGAGGCTCTTTGCATAAATATTCAAAAGGTTCTACATTTTGGTGCTCTAAAGGGCCTATCTCCTTCTTCTAGATGTGATCCTATTACCCATCAAAAATTTGTTGATGACATAATTATGATGGGAGAATCTTTTATTCAGGAAGTTAGAGCTATTAAGAGGCTGATTGAGGACTATGAGAAGGCATTTGGTCAAAGGATTAATCTTCCTAAGAGTCAAATTGTTTTCCTTAACACTCCAGAAGCTATGCAATTAAAGCTTGCTAGAATCCTTTCGTGCAATAGGGGTGATATCCCAACTACTTATTTGGGGCTCCCCTTGTGTATCTCTAAGATCTCAGAGTCCTTCTATTTGGGCTTGTTGGATAAATTCAATAGAAAGTTGGTAGGTTGGAAAGGTACGCTCCTCAGCTAGGCGGGTAAGATTCGACTTATTTCTTCCACTTTCCAAAATTTACCTCAGTATGCTATGAGTCTCTTTAGAATTCATGTGTAGATCAAAGAAATGGGGTGGGCTTGGTATCAAAAATTTAAAAGCTTTTAATAAGGTTCTCCAGTCGAAAAATGTTTGGAGGCTCCTAAATGTGGAAGCGGGGTGGGCCTCTTTGGCTAGTAACAAATATTTGTATGGCATGGGGAGACCCTGGAATTTGTTGACCTCTGATGATGTTCCCTTTGGTTCATGTTTTTGGAGGAATATAGTTCCTTGTAGGGATTTGATTGCTAATGTTGTTAAATGGCTACTGGGTGATGGTACAAGTATTCTTTTTTGGGAGGATGTTTGGTGTGATGTTAAACCTTTAATCAGTCTTCCTTGGGCTCCCCCTATTTTTCCCATGTGTAAACACCTTTTTGGAACTAGGGTGGCAAATTACTTTCAAGATAGGGAATGGAAAAATTTCTAGGATTGGGATTCGTCTTTGAAGGTTCTGAAGGACTTCTTGTGCAATGTTCGTATTCCCACCTTTCTGAGGCTGGATAGGCTCATTTGGGCCCCTTGTGCTAATGGTAATTTCTTGGTGGCTTCTTCCCTCGTGAATTTGATGGATAAGCCTGAATCTCTTCCTTTTTGGGGGATGTTATGGAACAAGAAGATGATTCCTAAAGTGAATGTCTTCTTTTGGCTACTTATGCAAGATAAAGTTTTAACGCAGGATAACCTTTGTAAAAGGGGGTTTGTGATTCCTAATAGATGTGCTCTTTGTGAAGCTGATGGTGAGAGTGCTTATCATATCTTTCTTAGGTGTGATTTCTCTTCTTCTCTTTGGAGTAAATTTCTTGGTATTTGGAATATTGGTTGGGTCTTTCCAGACTCTCTTGCCAAATTTATTGATTAGTGGAATTGCCCCTCCTCCTCTCCTATTCTTCGTTGGCTTTGGGATATTATGGCCCTTCATATTGCTTGGGGGTTATGGAAAGAATGAAATAATATAATTTTTTGTGATTCTAAGATCAAGGTTGGTTTTCTTTCATCAAGATCCGATGGGCGATTCTGGAGAATTTTGCTCTTATAAATTCTAATTCTTCTCGGTTTGCCCCTTTTGCCTACTTGACTGGTTATGACCTCTTGGTGACTTCTAACTGGAAGGAAACTTCAATTACTACTTTGAATCTTAGATCCAGTTTAAATGCTAGATTGAGCACTAAGTGGCAACCACCCCCCTTTGGGTGGGTTAAAGTTAATTTTGATGGGGCAATGAAGGGTAACCCTGGGCCTGCAGGATGTGGGGGGGTGTTAAGGAATGATGTTGGAAGACTCCTAGGTGTGGTGGCACTCCCATTGGGAAATCAGACAAATCATTGTGCGGAGGTGGAGGCTGGGTTCATAAGTGTTAAGAATGCTATTAGCAAAGGTTACTCCAAATTATGGGTTGAAGGTGATTCCTTAAATATCATTAACTATCTGCATGGCACCCATCCTCTGAGTTGGAATGTGGATCAACTTATTAAAGATACTATAATCATGCTACGTTCTTGTGAAAATACTTGTGTCTCTCACGTTTACCGAGAAGGAAACTCATTGGAAGATTTTTTTCCAACGAGGTTATTAGTTTAAATGAGTTTTGTGCGTGGGAGGAGGGCTTAATCCTTCTTGAGAAAGCTAAGAGATTATTGAGAAATGATGGCATGGGTTGAGATGATACAACATTTATTTTCTTGTACCTTCTTCCATCTCGCACGCTTTGTGTGTTCCCTTTCAATCTCTGGAATTCAGTTGAGCATTTTTTGCAAGGGATTTCTTATTCTGGTGCTGGTTGAAATGGGTGGTGATAGAAGCAGAATTGAGCTACATTCCTGCGAGGGCATCAGGAAGAAGAAGAAGCTATGGAATATACTGCATCATGGTAATTTCACACCTTTTTTAGAAAGGTTGCATGGGCATGACCCTAACACCTTGACGCAATTTGTGTCTTTCTGGCATAATCACAGGCTCAAGATAGAAGGCCTGGAAGTGGAGGTGAATGAGGAGTTGGTAGCTACATTTATTGGGATGCCGACAGTTGGCTGTAAGTTTTTCAAAGACAAGAAGAGTAACGAGGAAGCGATGGCCCAATTCTTTAAAGATGACGAGTGGAAGAAATTGATAAAAATTTAAAGTTGTTATGAGCGAAAATCCCTTAAGAAGATTTGGGCGAATGTTGCTGAGGTGATTATGCGCTATGTGTCTCTGGAGGGGAGGTTTACTACTATTCTCAGTCACCACTTCACGCTTCTAAACCAGTTCAGGCATGGTTTGTTTATTTCTTTCCCATTTTTTCTATTATCGTCCATGGAGGTTTCTGTTTATGCTCATTTGAAGAATAGGACGACTCCCGTCCTCCATGAAGGTCTCATTCTCTTAATCTAAGACTCTTCTTCTTGTGCCTGCAATTAAGGGTAAGGAGAAGACTTTGAGTGATGTTTGTGGGTCGTTAGGCTTAGATTCTAGTATGGATGATGAAGAGGAATGGAATGAAGAGAAATAGGATGTGTCTCCGGCCCTTGCGACTACTTATTCGAAGAAGAGGAAATTGGGTAGTTCTAAGAGTAACAAGGCAACCAAATGCCTTGTTCTTTCTAACATCGAGGACACAGAAGTGGGCTCAGATGGTTCCCCTCCAAAGATTGAGGAGGTGGTTGTTGGCTAGGGTGCTATTGGTGGTGGTATTGAGGTGGGGTCACATGATATTGCTATGGGTTTGGAGGACAAGGACAAGCCGAGGAGGTCATCTAAGCGTATTTCCAACTTGAAGAGTAAGGTCTCAAAAGTGTTGGAAAAATACCCCAATGTGTCTTGTGAAGGCAAGGATTCTGGTGAAAAGGCTATGGCTATTGAGGACTCCTCGATTCAGGACTTGCCCAATGTGGATCTTGATGAGGAGAATAAGGGTCTAGATGAGGAGGATTCTAAGAAGAAGAGAGCTAAATAGGAGCCTTTGAAGGTAAATCCACTCTCCAAGGACTTTTCTTACCTCAATTATGATTCTACCTTTATGTTTGAATTGCTGGATATGGCTAGGGCTAGGGCTATTGGAACTTTTAAGTTAGGTAAGTGGACTCTTCAAGAGTTCAATAAGATTAACATTAAAAATAGAGGTTTGAAGGAGAATATGAAGAATGTTCTGAAAGGTTCGATGTGGGACATTCTAATTGATAGAATAGTGGATCTTGAGGGTTATTTCCATGAATTCAAATCTCTGTGTGAAGATAGACTGGCTAGTTTGGAAGCCAAGGTTTTGGGAACGAGTGTGGATATAAAAAATCTTCTTCAGGAATGTCACATCTCTGTGAAGAACAGTGCAGACTCTTTGGAAGTCCTTTTCAAAAAGGTAAATGAGCTCAGGGAGGACCAAGTTTATTTTTCTAAGTTAATGGAGAAAGAGCACTCGGTTAAAGGCAAAGGAAAAAAGGGTGCTAAAGATGATGAGAAGGGCCCTGCTATTAGAGGGTTGGCTAAATGGAAAAATTCCTTTGATGCAAAGAAGAAGGAGCTATTGGATATGATTGAAAAGCATAGAAGTCAAGAGCTTGAGGTGGCCAACACCTTGAACAGTTTGAATTAGTGTTTGGTCTTCTTCTTTGTTGTTGTCTATTTCCTATTTGGTGTCAGGTTATTTCCTATTGTTTTGATGCTGTTGGGTGTTTCTATTAGCTTATTGCCTTATCTATCGTTCAATACCATTTTTTGTCTTTTTTTTGACTTTTGGTATGCTGGTGGTGTCGTTCTAAAGTTCTCTTTTAGCAAAATTTTGCATCTTTTGTTGTAAAGGGTTTCAGGTCCCTTCAAAACCTATTTTTCCCATATAATCAAAACATAAATATAAAATGTAGCATCATAAAACATCATTGTTTTTCAAGAGTTTTCAAAATCTAGCATGAATTGAGGAAACTATTGCTTCATCTTAGCATAGTCTTCCCAAGTGGAAAAATCTTCTGCATATTGATCCCAATGGACCTTGCATTGCAGAACCTCTCTATTACATAAGTGAAGCTTATGTGTTCCGAGCACCTTGAGAGGATTGATCGTTACCAATCCTAGGTCCTATACCTATAAAGAATTCCAATCAATAACATGGTTATCCCCTGACATTCACTTCTTTAGGTATGACACATGAAAAACATTATGCATTATGGCTAGAGATGGTGGCAAAGCAATTCTATACGCAACAGGGTTGACTTCCTCAAGAACCTCAAAAGGACCTACATAGCATGGAGCTAGTTTGGATGAATTTCCAAACTTTATGTAACTCTTGTGAGGTTTAACTCTTAAAAAAACCTTCTCCCCTACTAAGAAATGTCTCGGTACCTGCTTGGCATTTGCATAACTCTTTTGCCTATCATTAGCTTCTGCTAGCCTCTACTTAACAATACTAACTTGCTCCTCCATTTTTGATAACATTTTTGGCCCAAGGCTTATCCCATCCTTTAGGTTATTCCATCTTATAGGAGTTTCACACTATCTACCATATAATGCTTCAAATGGAGCCATCTTGATTGCAGAATGATAAGAGTTGTATGCAAACTCAACCAAAGGTAGGTAATCCTCGTACTTGTATTGTTGATCCATGCAATACATCCTCAGTAGATCCTTTATAACTTGGTTCACTCTTTTAGTTTAACCATCTGTTTTTGGATGATATGCTGAACTAATGTTCAATTGTGTTCCAAGCGAAGAAAACATGGTTTGCCAAAACATAGAAGTCACACGAGCATCCCTATCTGAGATAATATTCTTAGGAATTCCATGTAACCTAAATACCTCTTGAATGAACTTCTGAGCTATAAAAGGAGCTCCATCTGTTATATTGGGCTAGTGTAAAGTGAGCCACTTTTATAAGTCTATCCACTAATACTAGAATGGCATTGTGCTTATTCCTTGACATTGGTAGACCTTGCACAAAATTCATGCTACTGATTTGCTACTTAATTTTTGGAACTTCATGAGGATACAATAGACCTGAAAGGTGATGATGCTCTACCTTTACCCTCTAAAATTCTAAGTAACTTTCTACAAATCTTGCAACATCACCTTTCATTCCTTTCTAGAAATACAATGGATTCACATCAGCCAACATCTTAGTTACACCAGGATGTTCAGAATATGGTGTAGTATGAACTTCTTTCCATACTAAATTCCTTAATTCCATAGAATTAGGTACATAGATTCTCCCTTTAAACCTTAGAAAACCATCAGGTTCAAAATTAAATCCCTCATACCTTAGTTCTTATGGATTATCCCTGAGTGCTTGCTTAAATTGCTCATAGTATTCATCACCCTTGGATTATTGCAACACTCGAGCCTTGAAATCGGTTTGAAACAATATCATGGAGGAGATATGCCTCCTATGACTTAAGGTATCTGTAACCCGATTCTCCTTCCCCTTGATATAGTTGATGTTGAAATCATAGTCAGATATCAACTCTAACTACCTTCTTTTCCTTGCATTTAAATTTAGTTGAGTAAATAAGTACTTTAGACCATGATGATCGGTCTTTAGTTCAAAAGGTTTTCCCAATAGATAGTGTCTCCACATCTATAATGCATGTACAATAGTTGCTAAATCCAAATCATGCGGAGCATAATTTTATTCATACAACTTTAGCTTCATTGATTCATAGGTAATGACTCGCCCATCTTACATCAATACTCCACCCAAACCTTCTCCTAATGCATCATCGATGACTATAAAATTACCCTCTGGATTTGGTACCTTTAGTATCAGAGTTGAGTTCAACTTCTCCCTAAGTAGATCATATGATGCTTGAAATTTTTTCTGTACACTCAAACTTCTTCCCTTTTCTTTGCAAGGAGATAATAGGGAAAGCTATCCTAGAAAATTTTGCAACAAAATTTTGATAGTGACTAGCCAAACCCATAAAACTTCTAACTTCCTGCATATTCTGAGGTACTGGTCACTCAAGTACTACTTTTATTTTAGCTAGATCAACTACAATCCCATCAGCTAAAATCATATGACCCAGGTATTGTACTTCTTTCTACAAGAAAGTACATTTAGAGAGATTCACATACAACTTATTCTCTCTTAACTATTGGAGAACAATCTCTAGATGCTTGACATGCTCCTCTTCATTCTTGGAATAGATAAGAATATCATCCAAAAAGACCAACACAAACTTATCCAAGCAATCTCTTAATGCATTATTAATTAAGTTCATGAATGCTACAGGTGCATTCATCAGTCCAAAAGGTAATACCATGAACTCATAATGACCATACCTTGTCCTGAAAGTCATTTTAGATGTATCTTTGTCCTTGATCCTTAGTTGATGATAACTTGATCATGGATCAATTTTTGAAAATATCGTCGCTCCTCACATCTGATCAAAGAGATCATCGATACGTGGCAATGGATACTTATTCTTTATCGTTGCCTTATTAAGAAAACTATAATTGATGCACAAGAGCAGTGTGCCATCCTTCTTCTTTACGAAGATTACAAGCGCTCCTCAGGGCGAAACACTGGGTCTAATTAGTCCTTGGGACAACAATTCCTCTAATTGAGTGTTTAACTCCATTAATTCTATTGTGGTCATTCTATAGGGCACTTTAGATATAGACTCCGACCTTGGAACTATTTCAATGGAGAAATCAAACACTCTCTTAGGAGGAAACCGGGTAATTCCTCTAGAAATACATCCACAAATTTTCGTAGAATAGGATATTCTCCATATCTTTTTTTCTAGATTCTACTACCTCATCTTCTTCAATATCTTGGGGGTCTTGAGGTCCATAATATACATCATATTGAGAAACAAAATCATTGCATTCCTCAAGTTTCTCCATTTTTATAGCGAATATTTGACAACCTTTCTTCTTTGCCCTATGCATTTTTATGACAGATATCTATCGCAACTTAACTTCTCTTGGCATTCCTTGCAAGAACACCTAGTTACCTAGATCATCTAAACATTCCACTATTTTTGTATGAAAATCTACTTTGGTTCTATGTTTCCACAACCAATTCATCCCTAAAATGACATCATACGATCCTAGGGGTGCTACATATAAATTCACTTTCAAGG
Organism: Sequoia sempervirens; assembly: GCA_007258455.2. Taxonomy (NCBI): domain Eukaryota; kingdom Viridiplantae; phylum Streptophyta; class Pinopsida; order Cupressales; family Cupressaceae; genus Sequoia; species Sequoia sempervirens. The sequence continues at coordinate 38,207,233 of VDFB02137365.1, forward strand.
AGAAACTTGGAAGCTCAACCCTTACTTCAAATAGACATTGCTCCACCTTAGCTCTTGTCTGGTTGGCATATTCAACCATCCAAGAATTTTCCATATAGCCAACTTTTATAGATGTATTACTAGCTATTCTAGGTGAAACAAAATTTTTAGTGGCACCAATATCAATAAGAATGGACACAGGTGTACCAAACAAAGTACATGATATTTCCATTAGAGTGATCTGGCACTCAGCTTGTTGGTTGTCCAATGTAGCATGAATCCTCTACTGGAATGCTTCTCGTTGAGAAGGTAGTGGATTCTCTTGTGGCTATGTTCCTGGTGGTTTTTTGGGACACTAGTTTGCAAAGTGATCTCCACCACAAGTATAACACCATCTCAATGGTATGATCCTTGTTGCAGGTCTCCCTGAATTTCTTTCATTCCTTCCAACATTGCTGTTATTGTTGTTGTTCCCCCTGCGATCCCTTCTTGAATTATTGCTCTTATTATAGGATCCTTTTTCCCCTTTCCTTTGGTATTCTTTCCCTTCACTAGGCTTCTTCAAAGCTTGATTGGCTTGTGACCAATTAAACTTCTTACAATTCTTCTCATGGTAGTTCGAGATAGACTTAAGCCTTTGTTCTTGCTTAATTTCTTTCTCATACACCAAGTCCATGGTAGCTGGTCTATGCACGTCTACTTCACCACCTATTTGAGAATTTAGGACCATGATAAACTTCCTTATACAAAAACGCTCATCCTTTTGGTACATGGGTACATACCTCAAGAGATGAGTGAATTTCTCCTAGTATTCATTAATCGAGGAATATCCTTTGCTCAAGTTTTGGAGTCGGTAAGCTTTTGATCAAAGAAAATTTGAGGCAACCACCATTTTTAAAAAATCTTTGCAAATTCACTCCATGTGAGCCTTAAGAACTTAACCCAAGCTCCATCTTCTTATTCATCCACCAATTGGATGGTTCACTAGATAATTGGAAAGCTCCCCAAATGGCTTTAGTGATTTTAGAGTAATTTATAATTTCAAAGTACTTCTCCATCTCTGTGAGCCATGCCTTGGCCACATCCCCACTAATACTTCCTTCAAACATTAGAGGAGTGATATTTCTCATGTCTCAAGATAGCTCACTAGCAAGTCATTTCCACTTGCTTCCTTTCGACCTAGACTGATATTCATGATCTCCATGCTTACTAGACTGAGTATGATCATGATAATTCTCCTCTTCTTCATCATTGTTAGGAACTTCCTCTTCATTATTAGGAAGTTATTGTTCCACCCTTTCTTTTCCCCTTACCTCTTGCTTGAGTTTTTCTATTCTTGCTCTTGTATCATTCATCATGGCTAAAAGATAGTCCAACTTAGCCCCTAAATTTTTAGCTCCTTGGCCAACTTCTTGTCTTCGCCCAAGGTTAGTTCTAGTGCTTACCATTTTCAACAAGAAATTTTACGCCTGGAGGTTTCATTTTAAATTAGATTCTAGTAATGTTTACATATTACTTAAAACATTTCCAAATATCAAACACTCATATAAGGAATTTCATAAAGAGCTTGTGCACAATTTTTTCCAAAAGATGATTTTCATTTATTTCAATAGGATTTCAATATCCTAGCATTTACATGGAATGAATATTCAAATAGTCAAGGGAAGAGTATCCCTTGGATTCACTCTTTGGTATATAACTACGTGGAGTATACCCCTCAAATTTTTGTTCAAATACATTGTCAAAAGGGAAATAACCTTTAGACCTATCCTCAGATACATAATTTTGGGGTACATATCCATCTGATTCACCAGTAGAGGCTATTATAATTACTTCCACCATAGGCACAAGGGTACCTAAATATCATTACAAGGCTAACACTACATTCCAAGGCATATCCCTAGAAAGTGATAAAGAGTCTGACTTGGCATGAGAGAATGAGTTACATAGTTGACAACCTCACGTATCCTTCTCATCTCTTGATTGATTTATGATAGGGCATGACTGAAAGTCTCAGTGTTGTATAACTGAAAATATGTTATACTTCTGTGAATCCTTGCATGCAAGGATACTCAATAATGAGTCCTTGCAAATCGATTCACAGCTCTCTATCCGAGAAGAGCAGGGATTGATATTGTGGCCCTCAGATTAACCCTGTTACCCCTGCAAATACAATCTCGGAACGAGAGATTCAAAGAGGAGAAGCAAGAATGCCAATCTCCATGACCCCTGCTCTGTAATGCAACAATGAAACTAATCTAAATGGCTGTAAAATGCAATAAACCAAACTAATTTATTGAAATGAAAATTAATCTACATGCAATGCCATAAATGAATTATTTTGCAAATTAATCTACTATGAAGATTAAGCTAAAATGTAATATTAAACTATATGCTCTACAAATAAGATGCTTATATAATCAAACTAATGTAATCTCAAATGATAAAATTCAAATTTGTAGCATAAGTCGGATGTAAAAATTCGTGATTCTTGAAATGAGAATGAGAGGTCTCATTTTATAGGCAAAAGTAGAATTGAAGGCAAATTCAGAAGCAATGTGGGATAAATAGAAAAATAGAAACAAATCTTGATTGGAATTCTTTTTTAGTTTATTTCCCTTTTAACTGATTTGTTTCTATTTTTTTTCATCATAGGATATTCTTGAGAGGATATTTCATTTATTTTATTTAATTTAAGATGATAATATCTCTTTTAATAAAATAAAATAAGATTATGTAATTTAGAAATGAATATTAATAAAATAAAATAAAATTATTTAATTAAAAATAGATTTAATTAAATAGCATCATTTTATTTAAGTAATATTAACTTCAATTAAATAACATTATTTCATTTATTAAAAGGGATTTATTTCTTTTGATTAAATAACATTAATGAAGCATTCAAACCTTAGGGAAAATTGAAACATTTGAAATAGCTATGAATTGACTAAGAAATTTGATTTGAAAATGTGACAATCATTGATTCAAAAAGTTGATGTTGACAAATTAAATAAATGGGGCCCAAAGTCTAGGTGACCATTTTAGGTTGCATACATTTGCCCCTCTTTGACTAATGTGAGGTCGACTCGGGATCACATGTAGTCAAAGAATGAAGTTGCAATGTGAGATCGATTTGGGATCACAAAACAACTCAGATGTGAGGTCAACTCGGGATCACATCTGGATAAACATAAACAAAAGGCCTTTGAACATGAGGTCGATTCTAGATTAGTGATCCAAAGTGAGATAATTCCCAAGCAAGCCCCAAGAGAAGCAATTGATAAATGACAAAGTTGAATCCATGGACAGTTTGATAGGTACCGCCTCTCGTGGATTCTAAATCTAAATGAGATATGAGGAGAAGCCATTAAATTGAAAAATTTTGATCAAATCAAACAAAAGATATGTTCTTGATGATGAAAAATATAAGAATCACAGAACCCAGGTAGATCAGCAAGAAAATTATGCCCTAAGGTTGAATTAGAAGAAAAGAAGTGGGGTGAAATCGAATGGAAGATAGAAGTTTGGAAGAAATGGAAAGAAATGGAAAGAAGGAAGAGAATATGCCTCAATAAAGAGGATGCATCAAAATCAATCAACTATTTAAGATAGGGAATTTCGATTGAGATCACGAAAGAAGATAAGGAAATGAAGAACGTGATCATAGTTGATGAAAAATCCACAAGAAAGATGAAGGAAACCCTCTCAAACCCATAATACAGCCTAAAAGTGCAAATTAACATGAAGTCTAAATAATGCAAGCTACATGAAAATGCAAAGGTGTACTTGCAATAGGGTAACATAGGTTTTTTGTGTGTTCATCATTCATTAGAGAATGTAAGAGAACTTATTTTCATCATTGGACCATTATTACCAGACATCGGACAATCACACAATCATCATCAGTCACAAACGCAACTATGAAGATATGAATGTACTCATATCACTTGGAATGTGGAAGGATTCTAACATGAGCATCAAAGACATGAAGGTCAAGATGACTACAATGTTAGCCACTAATTTAATGCAGCGTAACTTTACCACATCAAGACATAAACGCTGTGATTTCATGAGAATGGTTGTGCAAAAACATTCAAGGATGATGCCATAAATCTCTTAAGTGTGTCAAGTAGACAACAAGAGACACTGAAGAGGATCAAGACAACACCCATAAGCAGAAAGCAAATAAAACATGCCCCATGCCCCAAGTCCTCTAGCTATGCATCACAGAGAGACTTATTAGACAAGGACACTCAATGAAAATCAATATCAGTTAGCACACAAAGAAAAGATCATGGCATATCTCAAGCATTAAGTGTTGCAATTAAAAAATTTTTAAGTGTGTAAACTGACATTGAGTTCCGAGGATAAGGATCGAATGCTTGCAAGTAGGTAAGATCACATGACCGAACTGGATAAGACCAAATTGATAAGTGTTGAAAAACACACGATGTGAGAGGTTGTGTTGAAAAACACAGTTGGATTAGTGTTGAAAAACACCG